>JAQBSW010006339.1:0-49371 GCA_029291075.1 Eudiplozoon nipponicum | reverse complement strand
TTAAATACTTTTCAAAATTGTCTTACTTGATTTAATATTACCTTTTTCTGTTCTTTCCCCCAACCTACCCATTGAGATCACTCTAGTAGTACAGCATTCCAAAGAGTAAATTAATGTCTATTAGCTGCAGTTTTATTTATATGGACGTAAATGTCTATTGACTATATTTAAATGGATTGGATTTCTAATTTTATCACTTAAAATGGAATGTAGTTATGATGAGTGTTTCTGATTTGAAGATCCCCCACAACCGAAAATTTGAGAGCGATCACAATTACGTCATTTCACATGGAGTGTACAACACAAATAGTTTAAAGCGTGTAAATGGTAAAAATTTTTATTCAGCTATTCTAGTCTCACTTAGTTGTATGAACATAACAGTTATGGAGAAGCACACACACACAAACACGTTTCAAGCAACTATCTAGTGAAAGGTTAGTCTGAAGTATAAATGATATGGCCAGAGGAAATATCGCGCTTGCTTCATTAGTTGCGAATGGCGGTAGTTTTGTTATGTTGTTCGACGACTGGTTAAAAACAATGGGATTGGTGTTTACTTCAAGCTCGCAAACTTGATTTAGAGAATTGTTACCAACACCCGCGCAATCAATCATTTTTTAAACTTTAATTCAGCCTGTGTTAGTAAAAACGCCGATCAGGTAATTTAGATTGATCCAGTTTCGCATTTTTTTCCATTCATTTTGTATAAAACTGGAAACTCACCTTCCCAATATTCAGACAATCCTCATGAAATGAGGCGGGGCATGTCTCACAGCAAACTATATCGCCTCCACGAGAACAGATAAAACACCAAGTCACGTTTGTGGGACGCAGCATAGCTCGTAACCCCAGAGGCAGACATCCAGCACAGGCGGCCAAAAGTTGAGTTAAACCGATTTCACAATCGACAGGTTTATTCTTCTGGAGAGGAGAATGTAAACGGTTTCCATTCGAATCGAGCGAGTCTACGTGACTCTCACTATTCTGAAATGTGACTGGACTTAAATTGTTTTCTTTCAGCAAACGGTTGATAGCCTGTAAAAGAAAAGCACACAAATATACATAAACCGATAATCAATAAAATCTCATCTTTACACAATATGGCGGCAGTATATTGAATTGACAAAGAAATAATATATAGACGTATAAAAATATTATACAGTAAGTATGTAAAAAGCAATAAATAAAAGACCATTTTATTTTCACCAGAAAACAAATCGATCGTAAACTCTTGTACCATTTATAGTCAATAATTTTGGAAGGCAAGGGGATAAAGTAGCATTAAGCACATATGATATACAGAAAAAAACAGGACGCGGAAAACGTACAAGCTGATGCACACATAAACTCGTGCACAAACACACACAAACAAATCGAAAATTTGCCGCGGACAGGGCTCGAACATGGACAAGTCTGCTTCGGAATCTGGACGTGCCCAGGTTCGAGCTCTGTCCGCGGCAAAATTCTTTCCAGTACGTTATAAGTTGTCAATAAGGACTAAACCGGTCTACTGCATGGATTGTCTTTTCTATACTATACAATTCTTGGTATATACTGACATATGTAAGTACTTAATGCGTCATATGCTTATATCAAGATCGAATCCTTGATTAAATTAATTGTTATCACCACCCGTGCACCAATGTTCGTTCAATTATATAAATCACACATTTATATTTAAGCTATGTACGAACTTCTTTTGATTATTTGGCTAGGGATTAAGGATATTGAAAACACCAGCCTCTTATGTGCGAAACTACTTTTCGTTTTGTGCTTTGAAGAAAACCTGGGAATCCGCCTGATTTGGAGAGTGACTTTTGTAAACAGCGTTCTTCCATTGCGGAAATGCTCTCCTCCTGCCCGTGTTAATTAAAATACAGATCAGGTAAATTTTATTAGTTATAATTTCGCAATTTTTTTTATTCTTATAAACACTAATGCTTACCTCATAGTGGTTTGTAACAAGAGCTTTGGCTAGCTCGTAGTATAAATTGAAGCTAGCCGACTTCAATGCAGGCGCAGGCTTCCTGAATTCTGCATCAATAAGGGTCTTCCGCAGGTGATCGTTCATTGTGGCAGCAGTATGTATGTTGACAGAGGGCAATAAATCACACCAGAAACGACTCAAGGCACTGGATGGTATAATAGCATGTCGAGGACAAATTATCCAATTTGGAGCAATCTTCAAATCGCATAACGATGCACGATAATACACCGTAAAAGGCATCCAAATTTGTACAGCATATTTGAAGTCAGGCAAAATATATTTTAACAAAAATATTAAGTAATCACAAACAACACGAAACAGAGCGCAAATGAAGATAAAACCGTTCAACTTCGCGAACTTGATTTAAATAATTCATATCACCACAAGTAAATAAAAATGGTGGCTAAATTGAATAAAATGGATGTAACGAAAGCCGACGTAAGTTATCAATGTGAAAGAAAGCAGTCGGCCCAAATTCCAAAAAGTTGCAAAATATATAATGTCATATAAGCTCCACCTAAAGCAAACTCTAACAAATAAACATGAGTTGGTATATAACTGAAAACTGTGTGAAGTGAGCGGAAGTGTGGCTCAGTGGTTAGAGCACCAGTTTCCAAAGCAGACGTGCCTAGGTAAGAGCCTTATTCGCGGCAAATTCTGGCCAGTACGTGATGAGTTTCCAATAAGGACGAAACCGATCTACTGGATGAATTGCCTTTTCTACACCATACAATTCTTAGTTTATACTGACAAATGCATGTACTTAATGGGTCAGGTGTCTATATCAAGATCGCAAACACAATTAAAGTAAGTAAGCTTCCCATCGTGATTTGATAATGACAACGGAAGGACATACAGCTTCGTTACGTACAACTCCCAGCAGTTTCCTAGGATGTGGTTCTGAATAACAAGGAATTGCAGCGCATTTTAAGTCAGAAAAGTTTAATGAAACACTTTCTATCACCAAACATGCAATCAATGATTGAAAAGCCTGCGAATGAACTAAGCTTGATATCAAAGAATGGATAGTTTCAGCGGAAACTAGTCTCTCTAAATTTAGCAATCAACAGAAACCAATTACCGACTAACAAGTGGTAAATAAAATAAACAATGTAAAAATGCTAAACGAGTCAAAATTTGCAGTCGACCAAGAGCAAAATAGCAAAATATCCAAAAAATTTTCAACGGGCCACTTGAGAACCATTGATCTATAAATACATCAACAATGATTTGAATCTCCCGCTCGGTTGGTTCATGCAAGATTTACATAACGAAATTCTAAATTAACCAGGCCTGCGAATTTCACTTTGTGTACCGCTTGGCTCCCACACATTTTAGCTAATTAATGTGTTTCTTGGTTAGTTAGTGTATGGAATGGCTTGATTATGCACAGGCTTTCGCTAATAATAGTATCTGGACACGAGATGGTCTGTCTTTCCATCCTACAGTTCCAGCTATCCACCAGAGTTGGCTCGGTAGCTTGGCGAGCAAATTGTATTAAGCCTTATCAGACCGTGCTCCAACCGAAGTTTACACTGATCCATAAAATTTTACTATATTGATAGTAAATCAAAAAGCTGCTATATAAAACTAACTGACAGGTAAATTTTCCTCCCGTTTAATGTATCATGTCGCTCATTAGGAATTGATCAGCTGCTGACAGCTAAGGTAGGTTACATCCAAATTCTCTGAAGTACAAAAAAAACAAAACGTATATTTTCATTGCAGACCCTGGACTTCGACTTTAGTGAAGCGGACAAGCAATTTAAAAACGATTTTCAAATTTTCCAAAGGCATCTGCAGCAAGGCTAATAAGCATAGGAAGCTAGGCATAAAACGATCCGTTTGGTGTCCGAAAAGATCGCAGAAAGATCAAATCATTGGCAAAATGCGGCAGGTCACTTTTCGGCACAATCAGCTGACCTCCTCTCGAATTAAAATAACGGCTCTATCGAGCCAGTCTTCCTTTTCATCCAACAGAGGAGCATCGACAGCGACTTCGAAGTCGGCAAGCAAGCCATCACCGCATAAATCTGCTGCAGGATTTACCTTTTCCTTGTCGTGCGACACAAGGTGATTGCATCCACTGTCCATCTGATTAATCCAGATATTTCGACTTACTCTTTCGGAAGTCTTTTTCAATGGAGAGCACATAACACATACAATTTGACAATCAATATGTAAAATGGAAAATTTCAGTTTAAACTGTCACATTTATGCTTATTGCCAGATCTCTTAAGCGTAACCGGGGTTTTCACTAGGCAAGTGTATGTCAAATTGGTGTGTGTGTGTGTGTGTGTCTGCATGTGTACATTCTTCGAAATGAGATTACAGTGATTTAATTGCAAATACTGACGACTCACTAGATAAGCGTACGTCATGCCTACGTGTATGTGTTCACGTTTGTTTTGGATTGATGAGTAATCAATTACTGCACGTGTGCACTCATCCCAGTGAGATCTAACAATAAGTATAAATGGGGCAGTTTAAACTAAATTTTCCACTTTACATATTCATTGTCAAATTGGATGTGTGATGTGCTTTTCATTGAAAGACTTCAGAAAAAGGAAGTTTAAATATCTGGACTAATTAGGTAGACAGTGGATTCAAACATCTTTTCGGGTCACAAGGAGAAGGAAATTAATCTATTGCCTGTCGTGCAACATGTGTCTTTTAAAGCATACCAGATTTGTTTGTTTATGGAAAAGCATAATTTTTAACAGCATGGAAAGTTACGCTTCTCTTTGTTTGCCTGCCAGTGTATTATGATATAATAATTTTCGTATTCTGTGTTTTTTTCTACTTCGCTTAGATTTATTTGACATGCGCTTCTGTTCAACAAAAAAATATGAGTAAATCTATACCAAGAAGAAACATTTTGCGTATTTGAAAACTTAATAAAAAATGAAAAATATTAAAATAAATGCATTCATAACTAAAATATTGTGAGAAGAAAAGCAATTGCAAAAGTATATGCAGACTATAGATATATCTACAGAGAGATGAAGTATCTCACCCATAAATGAAATGATTCATCATTTAAAAGCTTCTATTGCTGCATTACTGAAAACATCATTTGTCCAGATCACCCACGACATCATTGTCATCTCTACAATCATCACTAATATAAATCATTATCGCCATCATCATCACCATTATAACATCATCCCTCCCACGAATTTCTATAAACAAAGGCATCAATTATATATAACAACACCATATTGTTTTTTGGAGGTGTGAAAATAATGTCACAATTAAAAGCGCTGATCGAAAGACAATATCGCGTTGAACAACTTTGTCTGATTGTTGAAGTAATAAGACCCCCTTTGGCAAGATGATGATATTAATTTTTGTAACACGTTTGTAGAGTCCCCATAACGATTACCTGTAGAACTACTCTCAAAAAGCAACAAAACAACTTCACCGAGGTGAACCAGCGTACCGCGGCCCATTCACCTAAAAGTGGAAGGTGAGGAACAAAACGGATTCTTTAAAAATCAAATTTATTTTGGTAGGAAGAAACACTACTTAGAAACTGATTATTGGCAACATAAATCGAAACAATGAGGGAACTAATCTAGCGTGAATTGACTGAAACCGCTTAAAATAGCAAAGCAAAACTTGTTATTCAGGTAAATGGGACGTAATTGAGAGAAACTATAATAAGACAATCAATTAATAAAAGTTTGACTCATTAACTGGTAGAACCAATAATGAAACGTTTGAAATTTGAAAAAACGTCACTTTTATTAAATCAAGGTAGCGAACTCTGATATAAATAATCTATATATATGTATATATATATATATATATATATATATTGTCATAAAAATTGAATATTTAGTGTTAGCAAAGTCAAGTTCTCTAGGACTATTATTCCTTTACCTGAACCTGCAGAAAACCAGAATTTTACTAATGAACAAGGCCTCGAATAGGGTCATGTTTAACAGAGTTTTCACCCCATCCACCACGCAATCTAAGTTTTTACCAAATTCACAATTTTAGTTATATACTGCACCCTGGTTGTGTAGACGATATATATATATAGTGTATATTTGAAGCAACAATATATCATATAAATTAGGCGAATTTTAGGAATCGAACCCATTTAATCACGTTTTCACAAGATATATACAGTAGCAATAGCGGTTAAGTTATATATATAAATATTATATGCATAAACATTTATGGCTATATCTTGTATAAACTCTGATATGGTAAATATAAAACAAAAACTTGACTGATAATAAATATAATCTATCCGTTAAATGAAGGATTGACCGGCTTAAAAAGCTTGCTTTTATATGGTAATCATAATGTAGTATGGGGTAAAACGACTTGTATTGAGAATATGGATATATAGATATTTCTATAATAGATGTGGAAGAACCTACATTGTTATTGGTTATATCAATATCTATACATGCGTAGACACAAAGGACATACATATAAATGGATGTTTAAGTAAGATGGTTATATATACTATAAATATAAGTATAGTTATATATATTAATATGAATATTATTTATAGACATATATATATATATTTATATATATATCTATATATATAGGGAATGATTCAACATTCATTAATACTTAGTGTGAACCCGTCATACGATCGTTTAAAATGCCATTTAGATATTTTTCATGTATTATTATACGTAGGAGATTTATTAAATAAAAGCGTTTTCAATTTGATATAATTTATTTCGTTGGAGGGACTCACAGTGTTGCTTGCGATATTCATAATATATATATAGTGAAAAAGGGCCACATCGGCATATGTATATATATATACGACGGATATAGGTAGAGCAGCACCAATATTGATACGCTATATGCTTATCTATATAAATAATATACATAGTGAGTTACTTTATTGTAACATATCTATATATATTAATATAACGTGCTGAATTTATATATAAATGATGCTTTTCACCTATGAAAGTTGCTATATATATATATATATATATATATATACATATATATATATATAATTATAATTAAGTAAATAATTAAATTATATATATATTAAAATTAACATTAATTTATTGTATATACATATATACAATATTAATTTAATTTATTATTTTATTTTAGCAAAACCAATTTTATTATGATAAAGTGTAAAGTATTATTGTGCATTTGTCAGAGATATGATCATAGCTAGTGTAGAATCCGTAATTATCAAAACGATAATGAAATACTTATACATCTTTAAATAGCTTTATTAACCTCTCTCGCACCCAACTGATTGCAAGTTGGATGGGATTAGGTAAACTTGGGGTATGATTACTGTAGTGATTGTAAATCAAAAATTTTGTTGATCTTCTGGCGTGCGTGTCCAGAACAGTAAATTAAATATAAAACATCATGATTAGCGTGTAGCGTCAATCCATTATTGTTATAGTTATCTCAATAAAATGTCACTTTAGTAAAATACTACATGTTTATAGTGGTTAGCGGGTGCGCGTGAGGGACATAAGCTTGTATTAACATTTGATTATTAGAGACTTAGCAGGCGAAATATCCCGATATTAGGAAAGACAATCGGCGGCAAGATTGGATATTAAAATAAATATAAATATATCTGATCGATACCACATTTGTCAGTTAAAGTCGTGTTTTACCCTGTGTATTACGCCTGACCCCGAAGATGAACCCTGATCCCGGAAATTCGAATTGAAAATTAGAAAGAATGCCAGAAAATCCCTGTTCCAACTGTCATTTTTACAGAGCCAATCAGCTAATTGACGGCTTCAAGAAGGGAAGTGACAATTGAGAGGCTCATCTAATTCGAGGCCAAAAACACATCATCTTGAAAATCGACTCATGAGCAAAAAATCAACTTGTTCCTGCACAAGACAAAGTGTGGCTTCCAACTCCACAAATAAGAGGCGATTTTAGCACTGAGAACAAAAACGGATCGTTTAAAATATATACTAACTTATTTATTTTAGGTTAGGCTTCCCTTCAGTTGGAGCCTAGGAATAAAGATCCAACTACACACCACAATCCGTCATTATCGAACAGGCACCACGTTACCTGGAGAAGTGGCATTGAATTGCAGATATATGCAATTAAACAATAATTAATGTATAATTTTTAGTTCAGCCATAATTACGCATTTGTTATTTAAATTAAGATAAATATATCATGCGTGGAAGTATAAATTTATTATAAAGCATGTATGTAAAGCAAAGTTTAGCATAGGCCATGTTCTTTTCGCCAGAACTCAACTCGACTGAAAAATTTGGTACTTTATATAGCCACTTTTTGGAAGGTAAGGTAAATAAATTTGTCCCGCAACCGTCAATTGTGGACTCAGCTCGTATGTAAGAACATATTTTGTATATTTAATTAAGAATTTTGCATAAAAAAGTCCCTGTTGAGCGTAATTATTTTTTTGTTTTTAGCTTTGAAGACCACTTGGAAGTCCGCCCGATTTGGTGTGTGATTTTTATAAGCAACGTGTTCAGCTATCGCGGAAACATTTTCCTCTATGCCAGTTGTGCGTAACCGGAAATGATCTTGACTTCGCTACCTTAGCAACCGGCAAGTCCAAAATAACGATTCAATGCTGACTTTAGCTTTCCAGTTTGCGTCAACAAAGACAGGAAGGTTCGAGTTGTCACATCTATTTGTGGTTCATTCTAATTTATTTTTCCGGAAAACTTGAATGCAAACCTTCAAAGGATAAGTTATAACAAAAAAAGATATTGAATTGAAAATTAATTACAGGATTTTTAGTTAAAGAGTATTTGACGAACTCCCAAATAAGGCTGAAACCGATATCATCGTAGACTCGTTTCTGTCTTATCGAGAACTTTTCAAATATTGTCTAGATGTTTCAGTAGATGACGATCGATTCTGGGCACAAATGCTCTGGAGTCGGGAACTCTACCCACAGCGCTACATCTCCTGCATACTAAACGCTATTTTTAGTTGTATTCTAACTCATGTATTTTGGTTAGCATTTCCTTCAGGTGGAGCCTTTATGGCATCTCTTTAGACCTAAAGTTGCAACCAGCCACTCTAAATCTGCTTCTATAGATCATAAATCACGCTACCTTGGGAAGAGATATTTACTTGATGATTTATGGCAAGGTTTTGATTATATACATTTGTCAGTATGAACTATGGCCCGAAGCCCTAGAAATTCCGGCCTGACAAACCGGCGGGCACAAGCTATTCACTCCTGGAATGGTAGCATGAACTTTGCCGCGTCTAAAAGAGACAGCCATAATCACGTTTCATGCGGAGCCTCGAGTTTGGTCTAACTGCGCAGTAACTTTTATTGTTAAATGTGTAGTGACGGAATGAGAGCAAGCATGCCAGACGCGAATGGCAAGTTTCGGCTGCTAAAGAAAACTTTGGCCATTGGCATCTGGGCAGATAGTGCTCGTCAGCCTTGGTAGGCATACCACCTAGGAGAAGGAAAACTCTGAATACAAACCATCAACACTAGGAATGGGCGATCTTGTGTTATTTTACGGTCCATATAAAAACCACGAACAATACGAATTACAAAATTCGCTTCTTATGGTTATATGGCAGTGAAAGATTAGTCGCTTTTGGCTTTTTGTATAGCTGTGCTGTATGAACTATGCATTGCTTAAGGTAGCAAAAGCAATTCATCATCATCATCATCATCATCATGTCCAGCCACACAGAAGTCAAAAGTGACTAATGTTTCACTGCCATATAACCATGAGGAGTGAAAAAAATGATATAAGTGAATTTAGACAAATTATTAGTGAGATTTAAGAGAGAGAGGGGGGGGTAGAGAGAGAAGGAATACCTTGCTACTATGAGTAAATTTATCAGGATAACTCACAGAAATGAGGCAAACTAAACCTCTCCACAACACCATTATGGCCAAGTTAGCATTCGGATAAGGCGACATCAGCAATACAGCTTCGTTGCGGATTTCACTGTATCACGTCATAAACAAACCAAACCTCGCAGCTAACTTTGCCCTACTAAGAAAAGCAATTAATCGATTTTCTAACGCCCAAAAAATATCGCCATAACCGTATTTAAAAAAACATAAATAGTGGTTTCTAAAATAACCCACTGCACACCTCGATAAAGGTCGTGGCGGTGCACCTGGATTCTCAGCAGCACATGCGGCACATGAGTGAGCGGAACATCTAAATGAGCCTGCCCGACAAGCGCGCATCAGCAGGGCAAATGGCACAGACGCCAGACATCGTGTATGAAACCAACGACCGCATTTGCTTGCACTGCAAGACAACATTGGCTCTAATCTCTCCAGTGTAGCATCAGAATTCGCATCAACTTTTGTGTCAACTGCGACGCCACCCTCAGAAATAGAATTAAGAGTGGAGTGTACACTTCCTGGTTGGCAGGCATGTAAGTTGTCGCAGGTGAATGCACTGCTGGCCAAAGATGAAGAAACTTGATGTATCAGGTTATTTGTAGGGTCCGAGTGACGCTGGCTTGCCAAAGATGGACCTGCCAATCCTCCAGCAGGCGGCAACCGGTAAGTAAAGAGGGCCGCACCCTGCGTAGTGCTTGGTTGGATAACTCTTAGGTGAGCAGCAAGCAAGTGTTGTACTGGTGACGTAACACAGGATGGACATTTTGTTGTTTTCGAACTGCCCGAATTCCTCGAGAGTGAGATAGATTGCGAGTGGTCATCAGTGTCATCCATTTTCAACCTCTCTACGGAGCAGACATCAGAATTGGGCCCTTCAGTTTTATTATTCTGATGACAAGTGAGCCTCTGCAATGGCTTTGTCAATTTTGCATCCGGTTGAGTATCCTTCATAAAAATGACCGAAAACACCATATTAAAAAAGTTTTAGTGATAATTTATCAATATAAATCGCTTTCAAAAATGCGCACAAGATCTCTGGCTGGCCAAGAGGCAAATCTCTGAAAATAACTATACAAATAGTTCAAATGTACATTATGATAACATTTTCATCCAAGAAGAGTAACCACTAAACCGACATCAGGTCGACCAAAAACCAAATTTAAACCTGCAATGACACATTCAGCAAAACCGACAACGAGAAGCGCGAATCATTTCTAACAAGTAGCATATAAAATTAAATATATATTGACAATGATGCTAGCCAGTGAACCCAATACATTTATGAGTCACAAAAATTATTATGCGCAATAAGAGGCAGATATCAATACATATTGTCTTGTAAAAATGTGCGTTTAGGTAATTACTGGGTTAAATCATGACTTACAACAGTAAACAAACTATTATGTATTAGGTGTTGTGCATCTCGCAAAAAATTAGTTGAAATTTGATCATAAGGATAAACCGAAGTCAGCGTTACACGAAAGGTATAAACTCGTGTGCAAAATTCGTTTCGTGTTTACTGGCGACTCATCACTAGGTGCCGGTATTACACCCTATATCCACAACATATTCTAGTGAGGAATGTGGGACAAATGGAGTATGCAATCTCATATACAAATGTGTAAACTTGCACTAGTGGAGATAATTTCATATGAAGTCTTCAAATTGAGACTTCAAGACCAACTCACTACATATAATATATATACGAAACCTGTGAAGGGTACCAACACTATGGTTGTTATGTCGGTACCTGATATGAACGCCATCATTGCCGAATAGGTACATGGCACCAACACTATGGTTGCCGAGTTGGTAATAACACACAAATTTAAACAAGTATATATATATATATATATATATATATATATATATATTTGCCAGCTTGAAGTAAACACCAATTCCGCTGTATTTAATGAGACGTCGAACAACTTTTGACAGACGGTAGGTTTGCTGTTGTTCGACGACCGGTAAAATTCACTGGGATTGGCGTTTACTTCAAGCCAACAAACTTGATTTAAAGATTAACCGTAGTTTGTCCAATGTGCCACAGTTTAAAATAAATAAAAAATAGGCCCTCAAATGACAGCTTGACCGTCGCTTTAATATTTCATTTATTTTGAGCTGGTGCATTTACGTACTGTAGCGTATGCTAACCGTCGCTAGAATTAATGATAGCGCCATCATTAAGAGCCCAGAAGATACTGAGTAACTTTCCTAAATATACAATATATATATATATATATATATATATATATATATATATATATATATATATATATATATATATACACATAGCAGACATCCAGATGAACATGTGCCAATAAGGCATAGAAAATCTAGTATATTAGCTGAAACCTGTTTTCCAATCGTATTCGCTCATTAAAATGTCTACGGACTAGTGAGGGTACAGTGCAGTGTGGTCACGCAGACAAAATAGTAAATACTAGTATCTGGAAACGTGATAGATGTTTTAACCAAGAGAATTCTCATACAGAGCCAAAAGAAATTCAATTGACATTCCATAGCAAGGTGCAACTTTTATTGAAGAACCAACAAGAATTGGACAGCTCGCAAATTTTTCGATAAATCGGTGGCCAAAACCAAACCGAGAATGTAAATAGATAAACAAAATCGGCCATACGCTGTAATCATCTACTGAGTATTGCTTATCAAATAACAAGTTAGTGCAAATGGCACCCGCCTCCCTACGGAGCCTATTGTTGCGGACTTGACCTAGTTTGGCATTGGAATCAGCGGCAATCTCTAAGATATCGGAAAGCTGTTGAAAACAGAGGCATATTTCAAATAATTATTTTGCATCAACGGAATGGATGAGAGTTTCACATACACATCTACAATCCCACAAATCAGCTTCCCTATGCGAAAACTGCTATCGCTAACAGCGAAAGAAAGTTCACAACAATATGAGCATTCAGCACAGCAATCCACACACCCTGCGTTGTTACCAAGGGGACAGAAAAAAATTGAGGAACATGGCGAAAAGACGTCACTCGGAGAAAAAACATTCGTACACGTAACAGCCAACAAAGCGAACAGTTGGTTAAACTCAATCCATCATTAAACGAATGACCAGAACGCAGACATTACTCTGATACATACGCATATACACGTAAACATTAGTCCAAACAAGAAACAGAAGTTAAACGGAAA
The DNA here is from genome assembly GCA_029291075.1 of Eudiplozoon nipponicum. Lineage (NCBI taxonomy): Eukaryota > Metazoa > Platyhelminthes > Monogenea > Mazocraeidea > Diplozoidae > Eudiplozoon > Eudiplozoon nipponicum. The sequence continues at coordinate 36,367 of JAQBSW010006339.1, read as the reverse complement.
ATCAGACTAGTTGTCACTCAGCATAATAAAAATGAAAGCCGACAGTAGTATATATAATGAACCATATATATATATATATATATATATATATATATATATATATATATATATATATATATATATATATATATATATATAATGTACACAGTATATTTCTAATTAGGAATAAAAACACATTAATGACAAAGTGTATAATGGCCATTTATTTCGAGATAAATAAATTTCGCTCTACAATCTTTCATTTATATACATTCTGGGTTTTCATTTGATTATGTGGGTGGCAACAAATCTGACTCGGTTTACTTCTATTTCTTGTTTTGGCTGATTGGTAAGTGTGTATGCGTTTGTGTCTGTGTTGTGCCTGTTTGCATGTAAAGGTCATTCTCGCTGTATTGCAAAGTGATGTCTGAGATCTGGTCATTATTGTATTGATGGCTTGAGAATTAACCATCTGTTCGCATTGTTCGCTGTTACGTGTACGAGTGCTATTTTTCCGAGTGTAGTCTTTCGTTTCACCTTTTTGCGCAAATTTGTGTTCTTCACTTGGTAACAGCGCAAGTGCGGATTGCAGTGTTGAACGCTCATATTGTTTGGAAATTTCTGTCACCGTATGTGCATCTGTTTTTCCTCTTCAGTTTGTTGCCAATCCGATTGAATGTTTGTTGAGTCTAGTCGAGGGCGTGTTCGGTCTTGCCTGGATACTAGTAAATTGTTGTTGAATTTTGTTATTCGTGGCCAGTCGATTAGAATATCATGTTGATGAAACTTTTGAATATTTAGGCCAGGTGCTTGTTGTTTTATATAAAGGGCTTCATAAATAAATAATAATTTTTCTGATTTTGCTTTATGTAGAATTGAGAAATTGGTCGAATTGACTGGGTGCCCCGTTTCCAATATATGATCGGAAATAGCTGATTTTCCTGACGGTGCCAAGCCTTTGTTAATCAATTTCTGTGGTAAATGTTGCTGGATTCTGTTTATCAATTGCTTCTTCGTACGTCCGATATATGTGCTACCGCACATACATGAGAATTTGTAGACTATGAATGATTTGGAGAGAATTGGCAATTGATCTTTGGCATCCAACCTCATGATTCTCTGTGTACTAAATGTGATATTAACTTTAACACTGGGAAAATTCTCCTTAGTTATTCTATTCAGCCGCCGTGCAATTATTGAGGCTGGTACGTCGCCTCTAAATGGTAAGTTTAGGAAAACCTGCTTGACGGTATCCTCTCTAGTGCGAATCTGCCGTGGTCTGATGTTGACATCAATGAATCGCTCTGGGTAGTTGTTCATTAGCAAAATTTTCCTCAGGTAGCCCAGTTCTTCCTCGATCTTGTGTTCAGAGCAGATCTTCCTGATTCTGTTTGCTAGGTTGTTGACTAAGTTTCTTTTGTGGGATTTTGGCACACTGCTGTTGTAGTGAATGTATTGCCCGGTGAAAGTGGATTTTCTATATATGGCCAGTGTCAAATCCCCATTTTCTTCTCGAGTGAGTTTGATGTCAAGGAAGGGAAAACTATTGTCTTTCTCTACCTCGAGAGTGAATTTGATGTCTGGATCGGCTCCATTTGCTTGTTTGAGGATTTCGGAAGGATCTGCTGCTTCTGAGATGAACAACAAAATATCATCTACATACCTCTTGTAGAGTGCGCACAGATAACCAGAATCCAGCAATATTTACCACAGAAATTGATTAACAAAGGCTTGGCACCATCAGGAATATCAGCTATTTACGATCATATATTGGAAACTGGGCACTCAGTCAATTTGACCGATTTGTCAATTCTACATAAAGCAAAATCAGAAAAATTATTATTTATTTATGAAGCCGTTTATATAAAACAACAAGAATCTGGCCTAAATTTTCAAAAGTTTCATCAACATGATATTCTAATTGACTGGCCACGAATAACAAAATTTAACAACAATTTACTAGTATCCAGGCAAGACCGAACACGCCCTCGACTAGACTCAACAAACATTCAATCGGATTAAACAATAATTTATTGCGCGGGTGAAGGTAAAAATTCTTTAAATCAAGTTTGCGAGCTTGAAGTAAACACCAATCCCATTGTATTTAACCAGTCGTCGACCAACATAACGAAACTAACACCAGTCGCGGTTAAATACAATGGGATTGGTGTTTACTTCAAGCTTGCAAACTTGATTTAGAGAATTCAATCGGATTGGCAGCAAACTGAAGAGGAAAAATCAGATGTACATACGGTGACAGAAATTTCCAAACAATATGAGCGTTCAACACTGCAATCCGCACTTGCCCTGTTACCAAGTGAAGAACACAAATTTGCACAAAAAGGTGAAACGAAAGACTACACTCGGAAAAATAGCACTCGTACACGTAACAGCGAACAATTCGAACAGATGGTTAATTCTCAAGCCATCAATACAATAATGACCAGATCTCAGACATCACTTTGCAATACAGCGAGAAAGACCTTTACATGCAAACAGGCACACACACAAACACAAACGCATACACACTTACCAATCAGCCAAAACAAGAAATAGAAGTAAAACGAGTCAGATTTGTTGCCACCACATAATCAAATGAAAACCCAGAATGTATATAAATGAAAGATTGTAGAGCGAAGTTTAGTATTCTCGAAATAAATGGCCATTATCCACTTTGTTATTAATGTTTTTTCTTCCTAATTAGAAATATACTGTGTAATATATATATATATATATATATATATATATATATATATATATATATATATATTATATATATATCAATAATTAATAACTATTGTTACCGGAAGACAAGCCGAAGATTGCTGAAGCTTTTACCGCAACTCGCTCCATATACTATTTGGTATTATTTCCGTTGTAGTTTCAAGTCTTCTTGCAGAAGCACACGCATTCTAAACATTTGTATCTCTTTATAGTGCACGTAAAATCGGCCAATCTACAGATCGTCGCATAGAGAGGGGTCAAATTAACCAATAAATCTTGCCCTCAGCAAAACACTCACCTTGCACACAAAGCAGATTCGTTGACCTTCAAAGCAAACTGGACAATACGCGCTGCTCATCTGAAGGTATTCCGCCCCTGATTTTTTCAATTCAGCATCGCCCGAAACATCCTGTTGACTCGCCCAACATTTAGAATGCATGTAATTACCGCACGACCCAGCACAGGAAAATATAGGCGGTAGTGGTTCGCAGTCATCAGGATTACTAAATGCAACAAATCAACGTGTTGGATAATGAAATGTATAAATAGACGCTGGAAAAAGAGCTAATAATAATAATAATAATAACTTAACCAAATTTGCAAAAAAATTAGTTTTTATCCATTCTTAAGTCTGTATTTGTATCAGTATCGCGTATTATGACCGCAAAAATGTTCGTCTTCAATGTTCCTGCCTGATAAATTCGATAAATTTAATTTATCAATCGAATTTATAGCAAAATCAAAATGATACCTAAACAATCATTGAGTGCGCGATTTGCGATGACACTTCATTAAATCATATTTTAGAACTTCAGATAAATACTAATCCCATTTTATCTAACTAATCTAACGTCAAAGAAAATTTAACTTCAGTCGCATGTATTGAAGCATTTCAACCTCCCTTTATTATTCCTAGAGAACCATGGCAAATTAATTAACGCAGATTAAACCACGGTTCGTCTACAAGATATGCAAAATTAGCTTTGAGAACATCTCTGCTCGAAATTCTGGATTATCCACAATTCTCCTTCATGGGCTGTCGCTTTGCACTATCAGTTTCACTACGATTCTATTAATCCCAATTTCCAGGTATGCGTAGAATTAGTCTTCGTAGTGACTGGGTGCTGATTTGTCCATTTCCTCCAAAGGTTAAAACATCGTTCATACTTACCACTTGAAATGGGGTACGATTTAATCTTCGTTGACTGGCTGCGTGTTAGTACGATACTCTCCGTACCATCATCAGGCCTCTAATCACACACACGGTACAATACTCACAAATCTGCACGGACCATCTTTAGGCCTCCAATCACACACACACACACACACACACACACATATATATATATATATATATATATATATATATATATATATATATATATATATATATATACACACGGTACAATGCTCAAAATAGCAGATTTAAGAAAATGTGGTAATCTTATTCTTTATAGGGGAACGTAAAATGTTGCGTATATATATATATATATATATATATATATATATATATATATATATATATATATATTTATAATGTCCATGCCTTTTTAATTTTACACAGTATATTTATAATTAGGAAGAAAGAACACATTAATAACAAAGTGGATAAAGGCCATTTATTTCGTGAATACTAATCATCTCTTATACAATCATACATATTTATACATTTTGGGTTTTCAATTGATTATGCTAGTGGTAACAAATCTGACTCGTTTTTACTGCTGTTTCTTGTTTTGGCTAGTTGGTGAGTGTGTATGCGTTTGTGTTTGTGTGTATGCGTGTTTGCATGTAAAGGTCATTCTCGCAGTATTGCAAAGTGATGTCTGAGATCTGGTCATTATTGTTTTGATAGCTTGAGAATTAACCATTTGTGCGCATTGTTCACTGTTACATATACAAGTGCTATTTTTCCCAGTATAGTTGATCGTTTCACCTTGTTGCGCAAAGCTGTCGTTTTCACATGGTAACAACGCCAGTGTGGATTGCAGTGTTAAACGCTCACATTGTTTGGAGACTTCTGCCATCGTATGCGCCTCTGTTATTTCCACTTCAGTTTGTTGCCAATCCGATTGTATGTTTGTTGATTCTAGTCGAGGGCCTGTTTGTTCTTGGCTGGATACTAGTAGATTGTTGTTGAATTTTGTTATTCTTGGCCAGTCGATAAGAATATCATGTTGATGAAACTTTTGAATATTAAGGTCAGGTGCTTGTTGTTTTATGTAGAAGGCTTCATAGATAAATAATAATTTTTCTGATTTTGCTTTATGTAGAATATATGATCGGAAATAGCTGATTTTCCTGACGGTGGCAAGCCTTTGTTAATCAATTTCTGTGGCAAAGGTTGCTGGATTCTGCTTATCAATTCCTTCTTCGTAAGTCCGATATATGTGCTACCGCACATACATGAGATTGTATATATATATATATATATATATATATATATATATATATATATATATTTACAATATAAATAGAACTGTTTCGGAACGAGGTTACCACATTTGCTTAAATCTGCTATTTTGAGCATTGTATTGTATTGTGTGTGTGTGTGTGTGTGTGATTAGAGGCCTGAAGATGGTACGTGCAATATCGTACCGATAAGTAACCAGTGGTTAATATGAACGATGTTGAAGCCGTATGAGGCAAAGGACAAATTAGCACCCAGCTACCACAAAGACAAACTTGATACGTATTTTGAAATGGGGATCAATCGGATCATTGCGAAACTGATAGTGCATAGCGACTATCCACGAATGCAAATGGTGGAGAATCAAGATGTGAAGCCCGCACTGCCCAACTATTCAAGAGATATCTGACTCCTCATAATTGTTCGGAAGTGTCGGTGACACAATTTCTCGAAAAAATTTCGAATCGGGATAGGTTTTACATGTTGTGTTATTGATTAAATAACATGGAATTGGTGTTTATCCAAGTTCGCAAACTTGAAAGATATTATCACCATACTCGCAATCAATGATCGCCTAACACTATAATCTACATGCTGTTTTGCAGACGATAATTCCCGTCGGGTACTTTATATGCGAGACTGCTAGGAGTGAGAGTTGAATACCATATTTCCCATACCTCATGAATTGCAGGTTCACCGTCGCTGGTTAGTCTGACATTGTACTTTTACGATAGGCATGGAAGGTCGAAAAGCGTGTTTACATGTGAATGCCGGTAGTTAGGTTATGCTATGGAAATGAATAAAAATGCGATTGGTGTTTATCTCATGTTCTGAAGTCTGATTTAAAGAACATAATATATTCATCGAAATAACGTATGTAAAATGTGAGCAAACGCACGTTTTTATGTGTCTCTAATATGCGCACAAGCAAAACACACACGCATACGTCAGTTACGTCAGAGAGTGAGGTGAGCATGAATAAATAATTTCATTAATATGAATTGGATGACTGGTAGCATAACAAAACTACTATTGCTTGTAAGTACCCGGTTTGAATGGCCTAGTAACATGTTAGCCAACACAGAACAAGGATAATGTACCCAAGCTACGATGAACAAATGGTGAACCCTCCCTCGCGCATACGTTCCACGTTTACCGAAAACCGCAGTAGCAGTCTGTTCTACGCCAAAACCTATTGAGGAACTGCTACAGTAATGTGGACAGAATGAAAGCGCAATTTCCTACATTACTTATATCCGAAACCGCTATCTGCTACAGTGTATTTGATAGACAGTGCGACCCCAGCATGTATAGTAGGGAGGGGGGGACCCAGACATCAACGAAGGAAGATTGTTCTACCAGCGAAAAACCCCGCGGTAAACTTAAGTTGGCAATATATTCAAGTCAAACTAACAAGTAGAGAGCACAGAAAATAGTCATCGAAAGTACATCACATTATCACATTCTAACAACCTGCGTATATACAAAAGGCTAACAAAATGTATTAGTTGGTTTATAACTGAAAAGTATACACAGCATGCTGCAGTGTTAGCGAAATGGATGAGTGCAACACTCCGACGGAAAGGTTCCCCGGTTCGAAAGCTGGTCGTTGCGAATTCTGGTGGGTACCTTACCAATAATGGTTTTGTTGTTTGCTAGACGTCTGCTAACTTTGAAGACCAGTTGATGTTCCTAATACAACCGTGTTTGATTTCTTTATTTATTATCTTTTCCGCGTTTAGTTAGCAGCATTTTTTCGACTTTGCCCAGTATAAACCCGAAAGCTAATTACTACCGCAATGTGACTTGTGAGTAATCTATTTTCAACTATTGCTGAATTTTGTGCAAGAGCGAATTCGTTTTTACATTTTTTGTGGATCTACCAGTGCACTACACGTTGCAGGTGAATTGAAATTTGTATACGGATAAAGGTGCGGAGGTCTTTTCATTAATTCTAATAAGCAACGGTGATATCCGTAGACGTATTTTGGAATCGGTCAACACGTGCTCCTCTTTAGACGAACAAATAAGACTCTATCAACTGTGTTGTCTCAGTCACGTTTTGTGTTTACCTTAAGTTCGATTGCCCAGTAGAGGATTATTAACTCACCCAGCGACAAATTGACGTAAGTAACAAGGTGGACAGATTTTTACACAACAAATACAGTTTAAGTTAACTGCAGTCAGATTAAGTAGTATGAGTCCCAATCGTCTGTCTGGCTGGGATCCACCTGCGCATTTTATTCCGTGGTTGGAAACCCCGCCTGATACGGCAAGGAGTCGAGTTCAGTGACGATCTTGTTACAGATTTCTAGTTGAATCATCTTCGTTTATCTCTCTTTTCTTAGTTGCGCAGAGTTAGCTGCAAGGTTTAGTTTTGTTTATGGCGTGTAAAATCTATGGAGATACTCGAAATAAGGCGCCAAATTCCACCTGGCTCGACTCATAATAATACCCGTCGCAATATAAGACGCCAAACTAAGCGCAGTCTAAAAGTCGATCTCGAAAACTTTTGGATCAGAAAGGCTGAATAAATGGAAGCAGCTTTCGCGTCAGGTAATAGTCGCTGTTTGTTCCAACTTATCCGCGCAACAGGTTCGAAAAAAAATTTAAAGTTAGTGAAACTACAAATCTAGCTCACTTAAGTTCAAATAAGTAAGTTACAAAATGATACGGATCCAGGTAGAATTACTTACACGGCCCGCATTCGACGTTTTTTGGCTACGGTGTCTTCACTTTTCCGAGTCTCGTCACTTTTCTTAGTTTTTATCTTAGTCGACTCCGCATTTATTTCAGCTGAAACAGCATCAATTTCAGCAGAGGCAAGCTGTGCTGTAGAAGAAAGGAGTCGTGACGACATGCGTCTGGCCGTGGCTAGCAAAAGGCTGGTGTTGTCCGCATCGAGTAGCGTTTGCGATGGTTGACCTGACGCGCGTCGGCTGACCGCGGTCAGAAACTTTGATTTGAGTACAGGAGACGTGGCCGAAAATGTGTTCTTCGTAGACGGTTTTTCGCGATCGCTTAAGTCGAGTGAAGTCATCTTGGCTTTTTCGTTAGGCGAATCAGATACCACTGCTGCCTCAGACCCTTGATTGCTCAATTTCCGGTCATTATCTAATTTTTCTTCTGAGGACAAGTAATCATGCCGTTCTGCGTCACCACATATTGGATTCTGTAATAAAATGGTATGAAGTAAATGTAGAGACTACACTTCGTAGGAGTTCAAGGAGACATTAACTGAACAAGCCATACAACATATTTAAAAATGTAATTAAGAAAGGTATAAAAATCGGACCCATATCAACATACAAGCAAACATACAAACATACATGTATACATACATGCAAACATACGTGCATATATACCGGAAAAGATACATGCATACATACATAAATACATATACACATTCACACATACATGAATACATACATTCATAAATGCATAAATACATGCATACATTCATACATACATGCATGCATACATACAAACTTGCACACATACGTAGAAACATACAAACATACATGGATAGATATATACATCCATGAATATATATATAATATATATATATATATATATATATATACAAAATACATCCATATATACACACATACATACACACAGACAGACATCCGTACGTTCATAAATACAATCATACATTCATGCAAGCATACATACATAAATACATATATCCATTTTATAATGTCCACCGTCTTTGAGTCTTACAGAGACATCTTTACATACATACCCACATACGCATATAAGCCTATATGCATACATACAAACAAACAAACATACATATATATATATATATATATATATATATATATATATATATACATACATACATATTTTTAATGTCCATCGTCTTTGTGTCTTAGAAATAGCATATTTTATGAAATAGACGACTTTATTAATATATTATTAATTGTTTGGACGCTGATAAACACTCTAGCACCGTTTTCTGAAGAGCATAACCAATATGGGTTACCAATAGCAAATAAGCAAGGCTGACAACCGTAGACGTTAAATACTGTTTTTTGCGTAGACGTATTTTTGAAATCGGATAACCAAGGCTCCTTGTTAGATCCGTGAAGTACGTCGTATCAATCTCATTTTGCATGTGCCCTCGTTTTATTGTCCAGTAGAGAATAGCTTTGTCAGACTGCCAGATTGGCGTAATAAACAATTTTTAAAAGTAACCTAGGTAAATATCTCTATGTGAACCAGATACTCTCCTTCATAAAACATCCTTCTAAAATATTTGAAATAAATTATTAAATTGATTTATTTTTATTTTTCATTTTACAATGCTTATACGGCAGTGCAGCATCAGTTACTAAAGTCTGGTGTACTGTTGTCTGAGAGGATGACGACGATGATGAATGCCTTTGACGATAATAATAATTTTAAAAATAGTAATAATAATGATGATAATGATAACAATGATGATGATGATCACTGTGATGATGATGACAATAATGATGGTAATGATGATGATGATAAAGATTATGTAAATGACGAAGATGATGATGTCGATGATGATAATTCTGATGATGATGATGATATTGATTGTGATAATGATGAAAATGATAATGATCAAGATGACGATGAAAATGAAGCTGATGAAAGTGATGATTATGATGATGACGAGGACTACGATACTGCTGATGACTATTATGATAAGGCTGATAATAATGATGATGATGCTGATGACGACGATGATGATGACAACGATGATGACGACGTTGGTTATGATGAGGACGACGATGATGTTACTGATGACAATGACGATGAACACGGCGAGGAGAAAGAAGATGCAAAGGGAAATGATGAGGATGATGACGACGTTGATGATGCTGATTCTGATGATGATAACGATGATAAAGATGATGATGCTGAAGATTATGATGACGAGGATGATGATGTTGATGATGATGATGATGATTACGAAGAAGACGATAATAATAACAATAATGACGCTGATTATTATGATGATGTCAATGATGATTTTTAAGATTATGATGATGATGCCAATGATTATTATGAAGATTATGATGATGATGCCAATGATTATTAAAGATTATGATGATGATGATGATGATGATGATGATGAGGACAAGGACGATGACGACGAAGAAGCAGAAGAAGATGATCATCATGACAATGATGAAGTTATATGTAACTAATTACAAAAACTATACGTACACAAAACACAATTTATTAATTAGAATATTGAAGTAGTAATTTGCTTACTAGCAAGCTAACGATTCCTGAGTGGCTATGAAATCCAAAATTATGGTACTCATTCATTTAAATCAAGCTTTCCAAGTTCTTTAAATCAAGTTTGCGAGCTTGAAGTAAACACCAATCCCATTGTATTTAACCAGTCGTCGTTGCGGTTGGCGGTAGTTTTGTTATGTTGTTCGACGACTGGTTAAATACAATGGGATTGATGTTTACTTCAAGCTCGCAAACTTGATTTAAAGAATTAAATTTAAATCAAGCTTTCCAAGTGTTTGAATTTTTCAATGTTAATTAGTAGTTTTATCCAGGAGAACAAAATAAAGTGCAGTGTAATAAAGTGTGACTAACTTGTGTTTGGTAGGAGTTGCCTTCCAATTGATGCTGCCATCAAAAATATAATAATAATAAGTAGAATGAACATTGCAGACTTAAATCGAATGATTCTAGTAAAAACAATGGCCCGCCTTCTATTAAATCAGAAGGCTTAGTTTCTGCATATTAATTGCGATGAACTCCAGTCCTTAGGCCGCAGTCTGTGCGAAGTAATAATTACTCACAGTTCATGAAAGACGATAGGAAGGACAAACCGAAACATCGATGAAATAAAAGAACGAAACCAGCTAAGGTTCAAGGCACGTCCAAAATTAAGTTATATAGATAGAACCCATTTATTTCACAGTTATTAGCCATTTGCACGGATAGAATTTCATAAAACAATGATAAAAGCATTTTCCCTAACTCCATTGTGATTGGTGTTTCGAGATTATATAAGTGGTTGAAAAACCAAAACAATTTAAAAATACATCCATTAAATTTCTTCTAAAATGCACGACACAAGATATTTGAATTATCTCCGCTGTTTAACAAATACTTGCAGCTGTACATAATGAGTTCCAAATAAGGACCAAACCCGTATAAGACAATTCTTACTTTTAATACGAACATATGTAAGTAATTAATGAGTCAGGTGGTTATATCAAGACCGCAACCTTGATTATAAGAGTTATTATCACCGCCCGCGCAACCAATGTTTGTTTAATTTACAGCGGTAGTTTAAAAGTATCGTTCAATGCTTCAGCTCAAATTTAAACCATTTACTCGACCTAAAAACATTAATGCTCACCAACGCTATAAACTAATTTACTATAAATAGGATTAAAATACTCAACTTCTAAAAAAAATTGACAAAATTGTGTTAATGAGATGGAAATTTGTTTCATCAATAATTTAGTATCTAATATATATTTAGAAGTAAATCATTTTTTAAAAAAAGATTCAATTTGCTTAATTTTAGTCACTTACGCTGTCATCCTTTTTTCCGTGAATAACAGAATTGTTGTTGGGCAGAGTGTCGCCCTGAACCGATGCTCTTGTGATACGAGGTTCAGGAATCCCTACAACGTCGGCACCACGCTCATCGTCATTTCCCGATGCGGTAAGCGCTTCAAAAGTGTTTACTGATTTGTCACAATTTAGCTTGGCAGTTAGGCTTTGCTTTTTAGAGTTGGCGTTTGTTTGGGCACAATCGTCCAGCCTTGTGTCTTTTTCCAGCCTATCCTCAACATCAAAACTTGTCTTGGCATATTCGCCGACTAATCCGCACAGGCAGCAAACAAACAGCTTACGCTTAGACGTCGGGAACTGTGTGATAGCGCTTTGTGCGCCGTAAAGTGCTGGCGCCAACTTCGGTTCGCCACTGGCACAATTGGCTGACGATGCGGCATTTGAAAATTCAAAAAGCTTGAAACCAGGAGGTCGATTAAACACCAGTCTCTCGAACATGAAGTAGCTGCTCAGTGCCGATTCAGTGAAACCCCTGTTTCCCTTATGTTGCAATTGCCAAATTAGATGGGTATAATTAAAGAGACAATGCAAGTACGCATAAAGTTAAATATTACAATTTAAATTATAATGTATTCGCTTTTTAACTTATTGGACTAAGCTATATATGTCTAATTTTTATGCGGACAACTTTTTCTATTTCAATTTTTACTGACTAGCTCAAATCTGAAGATCTTTGAACTAAAATATGCTTATAGAACCAAAATGTGTCTGGTTAATAAGCGCATCTAAATAAGCTGAAGTAAGTTAGCGAAATTCTGGTCTTTGCTCGGTAAAATCCACATGGGCTAACACCTGCAACCAATAAATAACTCAACCTCTTAATTGAATCGATTTTTTCGAAAGAAACCTGCCGATTTATGCGCATACAATTCTCTCGTAGTCCAAATAATGACGATTCAGTGGGCCGAAGTGACCAATAACTTGAATAGTGTCGAGTCATGAAAGTTGGGGGAGGGAGTTCCTCTTCGGTTCGATCCAATAATCGATTTTCTCTACATTATGAACTGATTTAAAGGAGAAACAAAGAACATATCGAACCGTCGTAAATAGAATAACAGTGCACAGAGATAACTACACAACACATATTAGACCGCAAAATTCAAAAAGCAGAAAATTAATTTAACTTCAGTGCACTAATTGCAAAGCTCTTGACAGCATATATTTCTATTCAAATTGAATGTGTTGCATTTTTCACATGACAATGCATATTAAGTTATAGATCTTCAGTGTTTATATCTTGACCAGTTTAATTCGAGTTGTATTGCTCAGTAATTCAGTCAATATATATTAGAGCGAAGCGCTTGTTTAAATCAAGGTTGTGCGCTTGGTAATATAGACAATTCCATTAAATATATACATTTGCAAGAATAAACACGGCCTTAAATAAGTTAGCGAAGGCAACCACCCGCGCAATCAATTATTGTTTAACTTATCGAGTAGACCGGTTTCGCACAAATTGATAAAACTTCGGTTACGACCTAGAATTTTGTCCTGAATAGGACTGAAAACTGGGCGAGTTTGCTTCGGAGCCTGTGACACCATCCACTGCGCTACCCCGCCACACTGTACATACAATTTTCAGTATACACCTCTAATTCAATATCACTTCCCCAAGTGGTATGGTGTCTGGTCTATAATGGCAGATTAAGGGCCGCTAGTTGGAAACTTCAGGTCTAAGGAAAGAAAGCCAGAGCAAAAAAGTATAATTTAGTGTATAATTGAAAAATTTAAGTAGTATGCTACAGGGCGGCGCGGTGGATAGAATCACAGGCTCAGAAGCAGACGTACCCAGTTTCGAGCCTTGTGTGCAGCAGAAAATAATTGTAATCACTACCCATGCAATCAATTAGAGGTTACATGTATAATACATGTATTACATTTCTATCCGCGGATAAACGTTTTATTATAATCAAGGTTGCGATCTTGATGCTAACACCAGACCCATTAAATACATACATTTGTCAAGCATTGCAAAGTGTAGAAAAGGCAATTCATCCAGTAGATCGGTTTCAGCCTTATTGGGAACTCGTCATGTGCTAGCTATAATTTGCCGCGGACAGGGCTTGAACCAGGGCACGTCTGCTTTTGAATGTGGTGCTCTAACCCCTGAGCCACCCTGCCGTTTTTCTGATTTGAAAGTGAAATATCTTGCAAACACTGCAGTGAGGTGTTATAAAATAGTTATACATAAAATTGTAGACATAGCCAATAAATTGTATACAAATATCAGTAAAATAAGATGAGTACACATGTGTTTAGTCCTCATTAGGCAATAAATCAGCAGCGGCTACGACTGCTATTGACACGGAGAGAACTCACAGAGTTGATTCCGAGCTATGAAGCTTAGCCAAATATAGACAACTACGAAACTATGAAATATTAGAATGGTTGCTTTTCTATTTTTGATGTAATCAATAAATTGTGTACTTAAATCAACAAAATTCGTGTTTATTTCATAATTCACATGGGAAAAGCATTGAAATGTGAATCTTCAATATACAAAAATGCTGATTGTTTGAGATTTCACTCGTTATTGTCGTTATTTGTTTGTCGATATGTCATGCCTCAAGCAGTGCGCTTTTTCTATGCAGATTATTAACATTTGCATAGAAGCTTTAACTGACCTTTAACTATAACCGTTTTATCGGTTGCCAATGACAATCAATTAATTCAACGAAACAGCTTCAACTTGGTAGGTTAACACATATTGGTATCTGGAGTAATAACACAGGAATAACTTGACTACATGAATAGGAGAATAGCAAAAGGTAAAGTAGCATTTCCAACATACGCCATCTATGGATAAACAAGATAATCTCGAAATTTTGGAAAAAATGGGAAACTGGACTAGTAGAAATTGTCTGGTCGGCATTTTAATTAACACAGGCTGAATTCCAGTTGTTTTTTTCTTCAATATATTTCGGCGGCCGTTGTCGGCCGCCATCTTTAATTCACCAATCATCATCACATGTTTTATGAAACAAGCACGGTATTTCCTCTGGACATATCATTTATACTTCAGACTACTCTTTCACTAGATTACCTCACTCTGCTTTAAAGGGTTTATTAGCACTGCATCTTTACGTGACACATCGTCGTATGCTGTAGTGAATTTGTCTTCAGAATTGATGACGTTAGACGCTTACAGGCATTCGACCAGTGTTGCTTGAAAAGCATAACCCATATAGGTTGCTTCATCATCATCATCATGTCCAGCCACACAAAAAAAGTATAGAAGTGAATTTAGACAAATTATTAGTGAGATTTACGAGAGAGGGAGAGGGGTAGAGAGAGAAGGAAAACCTTGCTACTATGAGTAAATTTATCAGGATAACTCACAGAAATGAGGCAAACTAAACCTCTCCAAAACACCATTATGGCCAAGTTAACATTCGGGCAAGGCGACATCAGCAACACAGCTTCCTTGCGGATTTCACCGTATCACGTCATAAACAAACCGAACCTCGCAGCTAACTTTGCCCTACTAAGAAAAGAAAGTTACGAAGATGATTCTACTATATATCTGCAACAAGATCGCCACTGAGCTCGATTCGCTGCCATATCGCTAAGGGTTTCTAACCAAGAACTGTGATGTGCACGAGGACCCCATCCCGGCAGACGAGTGGATCCTATACTACCCAATTTGGATGTAAGTGACTTTAATTGTTTCTGCCATGTCAAAATCTGCCCACCTTGTTTCTTACGCCAATTTGGTGCTGGATGAGAGAACAGAGCTCTATTGGGCAATCGGAATGAGGGCATACGCAAAACGTGACTGAGCCAACGAAGTTGATGGAGCCTTATTTGCTTTTCTAAAGACGAGCACTTATTGTCAGATCCAAAAATACGTCTACGGATGTCAACGTTAGTTATTCGTTGTTGGTAACCAACATGTGCTATACTTCTCAAACAACGATGATCGAATGCCTGTAAGCGTCTCAGATCATCAACTCTAAGAGGCCAAGTTTCACTAGCTTATAGTAAGACTGCGCGTACAGATGCATTGTAAACACGACCTTTAAGGAAAAGTGAAATATTCGCGTTTCTCCATATATGACGAAGGTTCGAGAAAGCTACTCTAGCTTTCGCGATCCGTATTCTCACCTCGTCGGACATATTGCCTACGTTATTGATAGAGCTCCCAAGATATGTAAACCTGTCGACTATGTCTAGATCTTCATTCTGCAGTCGCAACGTTGGAGTGAGTGGTGGGTGATCCTGTAACAGTATCTTACATTTAGAGGTGCGAATTTCATACCGAAAGACGGAACAACGTCTGTAATCTATTCAAGGTGGCCTGGGCAGCATCCTGATTGTCGAATAATAGTACGATATCGTCCGCATAGTCAGGATCGACTAGTTTATCGCCCTGGAGAACTTCAACTCCAGCATCCTGAATGTGTGAGAGAGTGTTGTTCATAATAGCATCGATTACAAAATTAAACAAAAATGGGGAAAGTGGACAACCTTGACGAACACCACTGTTGGTTGTAAAGTTGTGCGTTAATTCGTTGTAGACCTTAACGCGACCAGAAGTATTTGTTTCCTCATTCCATATAGTATGAAAAAGGTTGCTTACAACGATATAAACACGCTGACATATAAAGGATGTTCTCAAAAAGTGCTCCTCTTTGGACCAACAAATAAGGCCACATCAGCATCGCCGGCTTAGTCCCGTTTTTGGTATTACTTCAATGCTACTGCCTGAAAGTGCATCATTCTTCTAGACAACGCCAGACTATTTTAATAAACAGGGTGGACAGATTTTAGCAAAGCAGACTCAGCTAAAGTCAACTACATTCTAATGGTGTAGTCGAGGACGCGTTTGTCAACCAAGATGGCGCTTACCTGGGCATCATAGCTCATGACTGGATAACCAGTGAGATAATGGCGCCGAAACATCCTCATTGGAGATCCCATTGCAGGTTTCTTGCCAAGTTATCTTCCTATAGCTAAATGGTCATCGATTATGCGGACGGAAATAACAATTGCAATAAAGGTAGAAATGATGATGTATATGCCAAGAAGGAATCAAAGCACCTTCGACCTTTCTCCTGATTTGCATCCGGTTGGCCACCAGCAGGAATTTGGTCGGCAAAAAGCAATTTCAGTCGCTTCACTAAAATAATTTTAAAAAAAGGTGAGAAAACTCACCCTGCCCTCAACTTACGGATGTGACAACTTTGATTCCGCACAGCCATTAGTCGATACAGCATAAAATGTGAAACAATTGTGTTCGCGGTTGCGCAAGCTTTGTAAATAAATTGTACCACTACAAGATAATTTTCGGTATTTACTAGCCTCCCAGAGGTCGTGTTAAGATTATTGATAACAAATGCACTGAATAGTCTAATAATTTAATAATAATTGATTGCGCGGGTGGTGGTAACAATGCTTTAAATCAAGTTTGCGAGCTTGAAGTAAACACCAATCTAATAATTGTTCATCAATTGGCCATACAAAGCCAAAATTGACTAATGTTTCACAGCCATATAACCATAAGAAGCGAAATTCTCTCTCTACATGTATATATATATATATATATATATATATATATATATATATGTGTGTGTGTGTGTGTAACATTAGTCTGTTTTTCTCTAATGTGTGATGCACGTGAAGTGCTTAGACGATGTATAGTAACCGAAGCAATAACCTAAACACGAATGTAGTCAAGCTTATACCACGATGGTTATCGCACGAACTACGATTTTTTTGAAGATAGGAGTGATGGTCGGCTCGTTCTAATCAAGTGGTACGGTCTCCTCATTCCATTTAGTACGAAAAGGTTTAGTCAACTCCCCTAAATTATATCGCCACCCTATTTAAATAATCCCGGAAGCAAATCATTGGGCCCGTGGTTTTGCAACGTTTAAGAGATAGGATTGTATTCCGTATTACAAACTCTGATGGTTCATCGAGACTACCATTCCACACTGTTGATACAGGGCTGCTTTCGGGAATCGGAACCGACCCATGAAAATTTATATTTCAAGTATTCAGTCCTCTTATCAAGACGACTTATTCTATCGGTTATTAAATGGTTGTTACTATCATTTATATTTTCGCTAACTTTTAATTTTCTCAGACCTGTTGCGCAAAAAGGTTCGAATAAATAGCGACTATTACCTGATGCGAACGCTACTTCCATTTCTTCAGCCTTTCTGGCGTCTTATATTGTGACGAGTATTATTATAAGCCGAGCCCGGTGGAATTTGGCGCTTTGTTTCGAATATCTCCATGGATTTTACAGGGCCTGCAGTGCCACATACAGTAGTACCTGCATTGTGCATAGTGGAACTTATCATGGATCAAGGTAAATTCGGATTTTTGTCATCATGACCAGTAAGATTTGAATTTAGATTATCTTCATATTTTTTTTCCGGAAGGACGTTTGTTCGAATTTGATTACATCTATTTTGGGTTTATTCATATTTATTTTCTCGGAAAATTTTAATGCAAATCTACAACGGAGAAGTGCATGGTCCGAGTCGATATAATTGTTCCAAAAATAACGACAATCCTGGATGCAACCACGCCATCTATAACTAATTGCTACACGATATATTTGAGTCCATCGGAGTCCGGGAGCTGTAGGACGCTATGTGGCGCAACGTCTAACACGACGTCTGAAGTTTGTACTACGTAAATATAATTTATGTTCCGCCAAGGTATCAAAAAGCCGTTCACCATTATCGTTGCGCGACGAGCTTAAAGTGTACCTTCCACCTAAATCGAATTCGACGTTACTTAAGCGCACAATTTGACTATTCATTTCACTTATAACCAAAACTATACCTGAACTTAGTGCTCTACTTAGTAATGAGCTTAGTTCGGAGTAAATGCTGTATATTGCTAAAATATAAAAACCAGATGATCGAGATAAGAAAAATCTGCACTGGAGTCTATAGGACTATGTTAAACAAGGAATTTCAAAAGAACTTAAATTTTACATTAGGCTAATGAAATGAGATTAATTAAGCCAGACAAAAGCTCAGTTATTTTTCCAGTGAATTGCAATGATTAAACTAATCTAATGAGAAATGTTATTGATGATGAACGGAAATACAAACTATCGAGGATTCAACATGTCGAGCGATTATAAATGCGTGAAAAGCAATTAAACAAGGAGCCGACACATTACAGTCCAAGCGGTAGAACAAGAGATATTACCATCTCCGGTGCCAGGTCACACTTTACGCAAAATCGTCTTATTATGCATAAAATATGTACAGTTTCGTTTTAATGGAAGCATCTATAAAAAGAGTTGATGGTGTGGAAATGGGGAGTCCTCTATATCCAGTGTTGGCTGAGATTTTCTTCAGAATCTAGAGAAAACATCATTAAGAAGTGACATAAGTAAATGAACTCCAGATATACTGTACGTGGATGATATTTCCTTTGTCCTTAAGAACAGGTCGCAATTACGAACATTGCTTCAAAGTCTCAACAAAGCGCATATGAATATCGGTTTCTAGTCAGAGCACGAGAAAGATGATTTTCTGCCTTTCTTATATTTACTACTAAAGAATGATACTAGTGGTAAATTAAATAGAAGGATTTAACATAGCTCAACCCCGTCTGCTCAGTGTTTGCATTACAACATTTTTATGCCGTTTTAATATAAATTATTAACAATTCGTGTTTACTTTTCAAGAATTGACAGATAAGTAAATCCAGGTTCAAAAATTAAAGAATATACTAAAGCAATGAACGATTTAATGTTTAATAGCTATCCTAGACAATTAATTGATTCAATTATTAAAAGGGGAAGACAGCAGAAACAGACGAGTTTCGGTCCAGAAGAGAATGCGATCTACTTGCACATTCCATTTAAGGGGATACAGTTTCCCGGCTGGCAGAAAAGAAAGTTGAATCGGCATTAACACGCACATTTAATACAGCCAAACTAAGTGTTATTTAAGGTAACACACCTCGCCTTTACCAGAAGTCAAACAGAAAAAATGGTTGATGGATCAAATATTATTTACTAATATACATGCGCAAGTTGTCGATCAACTTACATAGGCCGATGGACCAGACGGTTAATTACTCAAATGAGAGAACATTGCAACTTAAACGCCTGTTTTAAATCAAATGGTGAATAAACTTCTGCAATTGCACAACACATCGTTGAAACATCACACGTATGTTATCCAGACGTTGCATTTAAAATAATTACTAATTGCAATAACTGAAGGTCGTTAGACACATACGAAGCATTATGGATTAAATTGCAGCCGGATGTATGCAAGCTTAAGAAGCATGTTCAGGCACTGAGCTCGAACTGGAGGTGATACACGCAATTGATAGGTTGTTCCCTCATTTCACACTCTCAATGTTTACATTTTTCTATCTTGTTTTGCCTTTCAATTTGTGTATAAAGAAGTGTTCAATTGTAGCTACTTGAAAAAAGAAAATATACGAAACGGTTCTTGCATCTGATAAAATTTCTTTTTCTTTTTGAACATAGAAAGGGTACTATGAATTTCTGTAATAGATATATACATTCACGAGAATGAACAACACATCTCAGGCAAGTATCAACTATTTACGTTGTTTACAAAAAACGCAAACGAAAGCATGCGGATTTCCAAATGTCTTTTCAAATTTAACAACGAAAGAGTTGCGCACAGCGGACGCTACTATATGCAATATTCGTGAACCACATATAAATGAGTATAATGAGTTCGTATATGCATCCACAGTCTTCAATTTGACTCCAGGCTTTTTACTTCCGCTTTCGGAAGCCTATTTCGATGTAAAGCACCTCCCCCCCCCGAATAACTGTACTAAATAGACAATCATTGATTGCGCGGGTGGTGGTAACAATTCATTAACTAAAGTTTGCGAGCTTAAAGTAAACAAAAATTTCATTCTATTTAACCAATCGTCGAACAAAGAAAAAGTAAAGTTTATGCATGTAACAGATGGTAGTTTTGTTATGTTGATCGACAACTGGCTAAATACAATGGAATTGGTGTTTACTTGAAGCTCGCAAACTTGTTTTAACTCATTCTTACCACTATCCGCGCAATTAGTGATTGCGTAATTATTCTGTAGCGTAGCATGTTCCATTCAAAGTTCGTACATGATTTAAATATAAACTGGGGAATCATGTGTAATCTCGCCGCAATTTTCTTGTGCGGGACAATTGATAGCACTCACAGATCGGTAAAAAATCTTGAATCCTTTACATTTCCAGATGCACCGATTTTTGGCCTTGATTGATGGGTTCTCCCGTTTTCCTTTATTTTAAAACCCTTCATCAGATGCTTGTCTAAAAATGACGTTGAAACCACATTTTCAAACATTTTCCGAATCAATTGTCCCGCACAAGAAAGTTGCGACGAGATTACAACCAAGAAGAGCAACTCTGTGCATTTACCACCAACATATAAGCATGACTTTAAACAGAAGTACGATGGGGATTTATGTGTGTGGGTGTGTGACTCTGTGTGCGTTTCCCGCTTCCTGTTAGTTGTATAATGTATGCATCAAATACAAAATAATCTCCCTTGTTTTTAAAAAATTTAATGTATAAAGTACCAGTTCTGACAAAAAGAAAATAGACTTTTTCGCTCGGCTTTGTACAAATTTATTTCTCAACATACAACTTGTTTTTCAATTAAATTCATAAATGAAAAGAATCACCTCTCTACAATCGAATGTTCAAATATCGCTCATAGTGTTTTTAGGTAAAAAAACTTAAACTGCGAAAGAAGTTAATGCAACAGCATTTTAGACAAAAGTCACATCTGGCGAACAGTAAAAAAACTTTTTCACGTTTAACAAAAATTCTGTTCAGAAAAAAAAACACTACAGACCATGCGCATTTTCAGGAGTTCTCAAAACTAGTAATAAAGAATTTGCGCATTTCGGAAGCTGTCTTTGGTAACATACTTCTTCGGAAATCAAATAGACAACGCTTTCAGATAAAATGGACATAAACATGTTATTTACGTGTCCGTTTGTTTGTGTATGCATGTGTACGCACCTACTTATGCTTGATTTTCAATCTGGTATTTTGTTGTATATAATATAAATGTAATGCAACTCAATAACTTTTGCGCTTTTAAACTTACTGTACAGAGAACCAGCGATAACAGGCAAAAAGAAATATGGCAGAAAAATTACCCTTTTTTATCTCTGGCGTATTTTCTTACTTTTAAAATGCAATCTAGCTACACGATATAACGTATTTCGTTATTTATATTAATAATTAACCTGATGTATCCCTTACAAGCGTACAGTAGAACTAGCTCATCTGATTTGCTACATTGAGTATCTCTTGATCATCATAGCACCAGGTATCTAAAGTATGATTAAAAAACTGCGAGAGCAATTTAACATAAAGGAGGCCTTACATAAATTATTTTTTCAATTAATGCTTAAAGTTGTTTAATATTAGAGCAAAGAATGGTTTTTACACCGTGGCATCTGGAATTCATTTTAAAAGTTGCTTGCTAACTTTAAAATGAGTTAAAGAACTTAATTTGCCCATCAACTATTTATGTAAAGAATAGTGCATATCTGCACTTATTTATGTATATTCATATGTATGTGTATGTGTATGCATTTATGTATTTGTCTATTTGTATATGTATGCATTTTTATGACCGCAGATGTCAATATATTAAGTGTATATTATATACAGTGAGTTGGCTTTGAAGTGGCACAGTCTGAGATTTCATATAAAGTTAAATCAATAGCGGCTTCGATATACATTCGTATAGCGGACTGTTCCATCCAGCTGTCGCACATTTCTTAACAAAATAGAGTGTAGTGATAGAACATAGTACCAGCTCCCACTCAAGAAACACCATAATTTTGGTATTACTATATCATTAAGGTTCTATTTGAATAAATTTTTTGATAGGCACTATATACCAAATACACAATTACCTATATATAAGGTCTCTGCAGCAGAGAATAATAAATATTTATTTTGAATGTTCATTCAAAAGTACTAAATCAGTCGAAGACATAAATTTGTCCATCGTACAGGTATGCGTGTATTTATTTATGTTTGTATTTATTTACGTATGTATTTATGTATTTATTTATTTGTCTATGCGTGCATATATGCATTTATGTTTTTAAAGTCTGTATGTAATTATTTCCGTAAGTTTTATGCATGCATATATGTATGTATGTATGTATGTATAAACCTAGTTACTATGACTATATTGATCTAGATAACTCACAGATGTGAGAAAAACAAAACTTCTACACAACATCCTAATGGCCAAGTCATTTTTAAGGCAAGGCAACATCAGAAAAAAAGCTTCAATACGGTTTTCAATTTAACACGTCATAAACAAAACCAATGCCAGCAGCTGACTCTGTCCTACTTTCAAAATAAAGTTACGAAGATTATTCTACTCAAGATCTACAACAGGACCATTGCTGAGCTCGATTCGATGCCATATCGTGTCTAACCAAAAACTATGATGCGTACGAGGACCCCATCCTGGCAGACGAGTGGGTCCTATACTACCCAATTTGGAGGTAAGTGACTTCAACAGTTTCTGCCATGTTTAGATCTACCCACCTTGCGTCTTACGCCAATGCATGTATATCTGTTTGCATGTATGTGCTTGTGAATTCATTTACGTATATAGGTATGCATGCATGCGTGGATAGATTAATTATATACTTTCTCACTGGGACAAATGTAAATTATTTATAAAGTTGCTTCCCAAATATGAAATAAGTTTAAGAAATAAATTTGCCCATCTTCTCCGTAATGAGAATTTCTGACATTGTACACGCGCAGAAATTAACTAACGACCAATAAGAAAACGCCGATAACATTCTAAAACATTTCGTATCTGTATCTCGCTATACACAGATACCAAATCCAGGCAAGCGAAACAAACACCACCACTCAGCCTAAATCTATCAACAATTCCAATCAAATAACAAGCCTTAATTAAATTGCGACTATAGAAGTAGCAGCGAAAATCAATTAAAAAACGGGGTAATATAGCACTACTTCGTCTACCATAATGGTGCCTAAATTCTCATCACAATTCGGGATTGTACGTCGTGCACGATATGACATTAAATTATGCCCGGTGATAATCATGTTACAGATTTTTTTCCAACTGTCAAAATTTTTAATACTTTCGGAAGTACTTCTTTGAAACCTGCAAGAATGCCTTACTTCTAATGTCGCATTTCTTTGAAACTGACCACTTTTTCTACAGAAGTCTAGATGGCCTTGTTTCTGCATGTTGTCTGGATATTTAGATTAATTCAGTCTGCATCAGCCCAACCCAAAATTACTGTTCTTTTCTTCTCGCGACGGGTTTTCCTTCCATGGTTGTTTCTGTCGTTCTTATAATTAAATACAATGGGGTTGGTGTTTAGTTCAAGCTCGCGAATTTGATTATATTTTTCATAGTTCTACAGCAGTTCTGACGATGATGAGGAGGAGGAGGAGGCAATGTCTAACTCTTCCCTGTTGAATCGTTTATGACAGTTAGATACTGATTGTGGCGGAGAACTGTATCAGACGTTGCATCAGAAGGATAAATAATAGTCATTTATAGACTCGTGTTTCAGGTTTCTCGTTATTTTCCAGGTTATGTAACAAAGAAGCCTCACTATTGAGTGCTTATGTAATTCTGAGTATGATCATAACTAAGCTCCGAACTAAAAATGAATAGATAATGGCATTTATCCATCGAATTGTATCAAGTTATGCAAGGAACCGATAACAGAGACGCTCAGAAACTACACAACCAACAGTGTTAGATGGGCGTGGAGTTATGATGCCACCTTGTCACACAACTATGTTTGGAATCATGTTAGATATAGACAATAATGCGAGAGCCATATCTAAGAGGAATATATAATAAATATATTGATAATTTATTGCGCAACACATCATCGAAACACCGCACGTATGTTCTCCAGACGTAGCATTCAAAGTAATTACCATATGAAACAACAAAAGGGAGCTAGCCACATACGAAGCCTTATGGATAAACAAATTGCAGCCGCATTTATGCAAGCAAAAGAAGCATGTTCAGGCATTAAGCTTGAACTGGATGTGACGCACGCAATTTGATTGGTTTCAGTTTTTCACACTCTCTCTATGTTCACATATTTCTATCTTGTTTTGCTTTCCAATTTATATATAAAGATATGTTCATTAGTAGATATTTGAGAAGACAATGCGAAAGAAATGTTTCTTATATCTGATAAAATTTCTTTTTGTTTTTGCACACAGGAAGGGCACAATGAATTTTATTGATAATAATAAAAATAATAATAATAATATTAATATTAATAATAATAAATGACCACATAAAACTATACAAATATTAAAAGTACATACTGTGCCTTCATCCTGAGCTAATAACTGCTCATCACTCCGAAGACCACTCTTTGCAAGTAGCTTTTCGCGGCGTTTCGCCAGACGGCGCTCCGCTCTTTCTTGTGCCGCGGCTAAACGCCTCGCCTCACGGGCATTGGCAGCTTCGAGGCGACGCTTCTCTTTGGCACGCTGCAACCTTCTCTGTTCTCGTTCACTTTGAATTTTCAATCGCTTCTCTTCTTTCTCAGCCAAAATTTGCTTCGCATTACTCACTGTTAGCTTCTGCTTTTCCAACTTTCGCTTATCAGGCATGGTGGCGAGGGTACTACGTGTCGCCTTTTTGGCCAGTTCCTGTGTGCATGTCTTCGTTGTCGAAAGCCTACCAGCACTACATTTGGGCAGGGATGCTGTTTTCTTTATCTTACATGCACGAGATGCTGGAGAATTTGCTGACGCTAAAGTAGAAGCGGAGGACGAAGTGCTGGACACGTCGTTATTCCCGTCATCCGCGTCCGCATTACTGTCATGCTCACTTTGAGATTCATTTTCTGTCTCGTCACCGTCGTTCTCCGCCCTACAGGATGCCGATTCATCACTTGAGTCGGAATCAAGGTCTGAACTATTAGACGAATCGAAAAAGCTTTCACCAGACAAGGAATAATCAGATGAAGAGGCTAATGAAGAGGTGGATGAAGAGGATAAGCCACGTTGTCGACCATCTTAATTATTGAAATATTTGTAAGCCAAAACTTTAATAGAGAATGATAAATTAATGCAATATCATTGAAAAAAAAAAGTCTTTTAGGAGTCAGGCAATGCTGAGCTGTGGATTTGACACAATAACAGAAGAAACTCCATCAACAAAAGAATGAAATGGCTTCTCGTTCCTACAGATAAGTAGTTAGAACACGATGTGAATCTCTTATTAAATGTACGAATCAATGCATGCATGTATGCGTGTGTGCACATGTGTATGTATATGTATGCATGTATGTATGTGTGCATATGCGTATGTATATGTATGCATGTATGTATGTGTGTGCTTATGCGTATGTATATGTATGCATGTATGTATGTGTGCATATGCGTATGTATATGTATGCATGTATGTATGTGTGCATATGCGTATGTATATGTATGCATGAATGTATGTGTGCATATGCGTATGTATATATATGCATGTTGGTATGTGTGCATATGCGTATTTATATGTATGCATGTGAATATATTATTTATGTGCATGTGCGTGTGCATAAATGCAATGCGCGTAGTCACAGAAACTCCGACCTGACGATCATGCGGTCACAAACAATTCAGCGCGGAAAAGATAGCATGAATCTTACCGGGTCGAAACCGAAAACAGCCATCAATCCCGTGTCATGGGAAGCCTCGAGTTTGGTCCAACTACGCAGTAACACTTCGTGACGGAATAGGATGAAGCGTGCCAGTCGCGAAGGGCAGGTTTCGGCTGCTGAAGAAAACTTTTACCACCGCCATCAGGGTAGATAGTGCTCATCAGCCTTGTTTGGCATACTATCTAATAGAGGAAGAACTCCGAATAAAAACCATCTCTACTACGGGCGAACTAGTATACTTTTACAGTCCACATATAGCCATGAACGATACAAATTATATGATTGCATACTGCATCGGCCGTCAAGCAATATAAAAACGGTCCCCTATCTGATGAGTTGTGTAGGGCAGATTAAAAAAATCAGACTACTGCAGGCATCTTCATCCTCGATTCTGCCTCCATTCCTTTTCTTTCCTTGTCTAAATCTTACAATAACGTTCCTTTATTGGTCACTAAGCCAAATATCGAAAATAGTTTAAGTAGACTATCAGTCATCAAACCTAGGTTAAGATTTAACATCGGCGCGTTTAATATGCTAACATTAAAACAATTTGGACAACAAGAAGCCTTTTCACATACGTTAGATAAAATTTTTAAAAATTGATGTTTGTTGCGTACCTCAAACCATAATAGAGGATCCTACGTGCATTACAGAACTGAGCGCACCGTCCTTATCAACACGTTATTGGCTTCAAACATCTGGTTCCACGGACCTAACTTAAGCCGGTAAATGGGGCGTCGGTATTTTCATTAGCACACGAGGTAAAACTTGCTTAATTAAATGGAACCCAGTAAAGAGCCAACTGTGTGCGCAAGGTTAAATACATCTACCAAAATCAAAGCAATAAACCGCTATCCTCGTTGCCTCTTCGTTGTATCTGCATATGCTCCTACCGATTGCAGCACAGCCGAAAGCGAGGACGCTTTTACTCTGAATTAAGCTCCTTACTAAGTAAAGCACAAAGTTCAGATATAGTCCTGGTTATGGGTGACATGAAAGCTCAAGTTGGGCGCTTAAGTAATGCAGAATTTCATTTATGGGGGAGATTCAGTTAAAGCTTGACGCGCAACGATCATGGTGAACGACTTTTTAAGACGTTGCGCCACATGGCGTCCTCTGGCACCCGGACAACGGTGGACTCAAATATATCACGCAGCAATTAGTTATAATTGGCGTGGTTGCATCCAGGATTTCCATTCTTGTTGACTCAAACCAGACACTTATCCACCGTAGATTTGCACTTAAATTTTCCGGGACAAAAATGTAAACAATGGAGTTAGGTTCTCTCTAAAATCTATGGAAAGAAGGCGAAAAAGGCACCAAATTTCCTCTGGCTCGGCTCATAATAAGACACAGCTTAAGCGCAGTCTAAAATTCGATCTCAAATACTTTTGGACCAGAAAGGTTGAAGAAATGGAAGAAGCGTTCGCGTCATGTAATAGTTTCCGTTGGCCCCAATTTACCCGCGCAAAATGTCCGAGAAAATTCAAATTTAGCGAAACAATTAATGGTAGTAACAATCATTAAATAGCCGATAAAATAAGCTATCTTGATAGGTGGGCTAAAAACTTCAAATATCAAAATTTTTGGGCACCTGCATCAGTTCCCATTCTCGAAAGCATGTCTGTATCACCATTGTGGAATTTTGATCTTAAAGATCCATCAGAGTAAGAAATACGGAATGCTTTCCTATCTCTTAAACATCGCAAAGCCACAGGCCCCGATGATTTGCTTCCATGATTATATAAGGATTGTAGCGAAATAATTTCGTGAGCGTGAGATGTCCTTTTTCGTACAATATGGAATGAGTCGACCATCTTTCCTAACTTCAAAAAAAGTTAGTGGTAATTCATGCTATAAACTGGACTCTAGCCGTGTCTAGGTTATTTTATTCGATTATTCTACGACGTTATGCGCATCACGTGAATCACATACTATAGATATTATACGTCCTCTCCAGACAAATACTTCTGGTCGCATCAACGTCTTCGACGAATTAACGCACAGTTTTATAACTAGCAGGTGTGTTCATCAAGGTTGTCCAATTTCCCCTTTGAATTTTAATTTTGTAATCGATCCTGTTACCAACAGCACTCTTGCACAACTTCAGGATGCAGGTGCTAAAGTTCTCCAGGGCAGTAAACTAGTCGATCTGGACTATGCAGACTATATCGTACTATTATTTCGAATAGATTAGCAGACATTCCGTTTTTCGGTATGAAATTCGAATCCTCTAAATGTAAGATACTTTCACCGGATCACCCACCATTCTCTCCAAATGTGCGACCGAATAGTGAAGTCGACTTGCCTACATATCTTTGAAGCTCTATAAATAAGTTAGGCAATATGTCTCGAACCTTCGCCATTTGTAGATGCGCGAGTATTTCACTCCACATTAAATGTCGTATTTACAACAAATAACCAAGGTTGACACCCGTAGACGTATTTCTAGATCTGCCAACATGTGATACTCGTTCCAACTACTTCGTTGGCTCGGACACGTTTTGTGTATGCCGTCAACTCGATTGTCCAGTTGAGCTCTGTTCTAATGTCCAGAGCCATATTGGCGTAATAAACTAGGTGGGCATATTTGGACATGGGAGAAACAGTTGAAGTAACTTACATTCTAATGGGGTAGTATAGGACCCACGCGTCTACCAGGATCGAGTTCACGTGCACATCATAGTTCTTGGTTAGAAACCCTTAGCGATATGGCAAAGAATCGAGCTCGGTGTCGATCTTGTTGCAGATGTCTAGTAGAATCATCTTCGTAACTTTATTTTCTTAGTAGGGCAAAGTTATCTTCGAAGTTTGCCTTGTTTATGACGTGATGCAGTGAAAACCGCAAGGAAGCTGT
Organism: Eudiplozoon nipponicum; assembly: GCA_029291075.1. Lineage (NCBI taxonomy): Eukaryota > Metazoa > Platyhelminthes > Monogenea > Mazocraeidea > Diplozoidae > Eudiplozoon > Eudiplozoon nipponicum. Next base: position 7,127 of record JAQBSW010006339.1, on the reverse strand, counting down.
ATTGCTGATGTTGTCTTGCCTTAAAGCTGACTTGGCCATTAAGGTTTTGTGTAGAGATGTGGTTTTTCTCACTTCTGTGAGTTATCTAGATAAAAAATCATATTAATTAGGTGCTCTCTCTCTCTTGCGTAAATCTCACTAACAATTTGTATACCTAAATTTTTTCCCGTTTTTTGGTTCGCTTTTTATGGTTACTACCAAGAAATGTGGGACAGTTGAAAGACAACTACTAACGCATTTAAAAACGTGAAATTCAAAGAATGATACTGGTGATCATTAGTTTAATTATAAATTAATCAGTTCAAGTTTGTTCTAATCCGTAAAAGAGTATCCATCATCTAGAGCGAGCTAGATTCATATTATTATGCGTTAACACGTGCAACATGGCTACTGAATTGAATTTCAAGGTTCAGAACAAATTGACGGACGAATACAACTTTCGTAAAAGTATAAACCACGACAATGTGATCATAAAGTGGTACAAAACTGTGAAGTACAACGCAAGGAACCATGGACTCTGAACTCGGTTAAACAGAATTTCGCTAAAAGTACTGCATCTAAGATGGTGCAAAAGGCAAGATTTATAAATCATCACAAACACCGCCAGTGGAAGCGTTAAACCCCGCATTTTACTTGTTAATAATTCATGCATTATTTGCTATTTCATCCTCATATGTCAGTCGACCGTTTTTCTCTTATGACGACGAAAGATGAAAAAACCGAGTTTGTACATGTGAATGTCGATAGTTTTGCCAAGTTGCACATCTGGTTTAAAAAATGTTGTGATTATTGTTTAATTACAGTCAGCAACCTTAATTTCCGTAATTGTCGTCAATACATTTTCAATCAATTATTGTTTCGCAGTATCTTCTATATTTGCTATGATAAAACTCCTGAGGTACAAAGCATTAAATTTTATTAGATGCAAAAACCGTTAATTTCCAATGTTCTCTTCAATTATATATATAAACACACACACACACACACACAGAGACACAAAGTAAGGCTAAAACAATTATCCAGACGCGTGAGAAATTGAAATGACATGTAACCCTTGAAGTTTCATTTAGATGAACTCACATTGCCATAAAATTATATTTCCTTGAAGGATTTGAAGTTTGGAACAAACACGCATATACATCGCCTTAATTAAATGAGATTATTATAATCAAAGTTGCGGTCTTGATATAAGCACCTCACCTATTAAATACTTACATATGTCAGTATAAACTAAGAATTGTATAGTGTAGAAAAGGCAATTCATCCAGTAGACCGGTATCGTCCTTATTGGGAACTCATCATGTACTGGCCAGAATTTGCCGCGTACAGGGCTCGAACCCGGGCACGTCTGCTTTTGAATGTGGTGCTCTAACCACCGAGCCACCCTGCCATTTTTCCGATTTGATAGTGAAATACCCTGCAAACACTGCATTGAGGTGTTATAAAATAGTTATACATAAAATTGTAGACATAGCCAATAAATTGTATACAAACATCAGTAAAATAAGATGATTACGCCAACGTTTAGTCCTCATTAGGCAATAAATCAGCAGCGGCTACGACTGCTATTGACACGGAGAGCACTCACAATCTGTCATTACTGAACAGACACCACACTACATGGGAAAGTGGTATTGAAATGAACATTTATATAATTAAACGAACATTGGTTGCGCGGGTGGTGATAACAATTATTATAACTGTTGTTGCGGTCTTGATATAAACACCTGAACCATTAATTGCTTACATATGTCAGTATAAACTAAGTAGTGTATAGTGTAGAAAGGGCAATTCATCCACTAGACCGGTTTCGTCCTTATTGGGAACTCATCATGTACTTTCCAGAATATGGCGTGGACAGAGCTCTAATCTGGGCACGTCCGCTTCGGAATCTGGTGTTCTAACCACTGAGCCACCCCAAAGCACACTACACTGGATACAATTTTCAGTTATATACTAACTAATGTAACTTGGTTAGTATATTTGTCCATTAGGTGGGGCTCATATGGCATCCATTAAAACCCAAATTTCCAATTTTCTATTGCTGAAAAGGCAGTACACTACATGGGGAAGTTGTATTAAAACGAACATTTATATAATTAATCGAACATTTCATTTCATTTCAATACCACTTCCTCACGTAATGTGGCATCTGTTCAGTAATGACAGATTGGGGATTGCTAGTTGGAACTTTTTGTTTTAATGGATGCCATATGAGCTCCACCTAAAGGACAAATAGACTAAGTAAGTTACAACAGTTAGTATATAACTGAAAATTGTGTTTAGTAACGTGTTCGGCAGTGTGGCTTAGTAGTTAGAGCACCAGATTCCGCTCCAGAAGTGCCCAGGTTCGAGCCCTGTGCGCGACAAATTCTGGCCAGTACGTGATGAGTTTCCAATAAGGACGAATGAATTGTATTTTTTACACAATACAATCCTTATTTTATACTGGCATAGGTAAGTAATTAATGGGTCAGCTGCCTATATCAGGATCGCAATCTTGAGTATAATAATTGTTATCACAGCCCACGCAACCAATGTTCGTTTAATTCGCATGAGATCATTGTGGTTTCTCTTAGGTGAAGATACCCGTACTCAGAAATGTATTTATCTGAATACTTCAAATTTATATATATATATATATATATATATATATATATATATATATATATATATATATATATATATATATATAAAGAATGCACGTTGATCTAGTGAACCAGTAATAGTTATGCGATATACCAATAAGTAGAAATGAAACATTTGATGATAAATCAAGGTTGCGAGATAGAGGTAAACACCAATCTCATTACATAAACATCAATCAGTCTAAACAAAGTATTATACAATCATAAAAAAATGACTTCCTACTTTATACTGCGTTTGTTCTTTACTTGTCGAAAATTCTGGTGATGAGTGGACCATTTAAAAAGGCTAACAGTTAGATAAGGTTTAGTAGTTGCACTCCTAGTAATAAATTAATTCAATTATGACCAAAAGGATAAACCAAAGACAGCATCAACCGAAAGTATTATCTCGTGCACATTCGTTTCCTAATTTCTGGCGATTCATCAGGAGCCGGTATTACGCCCTTTACTCACTATAGATTTGGGTAGAGGAGTGTAGGAAAATCTTCTACATGAATGTAAAACCTGCAGTGAAGCTAACTTAATACAAAGTGTTCGACAATGCAGAGTTCAAAGTTAACTCATTATATATATATATATATATATATATATATATATATATATATATATATATATATATATATATAACCAAGCCGATGTCGCCTCACCTTAAAGCTGACTTGTCCATAACGACGTGTTTAGGCGGCTTGGGTGCGTCACTTATGTTTGCTACCTAGATAGTTAGGCAAATAAACAAGGCTCCGTCAACTGCGCTGGCTCGAACTCGTTTCGCGTATGCCTTCAATTCGGTTGCCCAGTATAGCACTATACTCTCACCCAGCGCCAGATTGGGGGTAAGAAACAAGGTGGCCACTTTTTGACTTGGCAGCAACCAAATAAATTCAAATCAGGGAGTAGAGGACCCACTTGTCTGTCAGGATGCGCTACGCGTGCGGTTCATAGTTCTTGGTTGGAAACCATGCGCAAAATGGCATCGAGTCGATCTCATTGCCGCTCTTGGTTCATATTTTGATTAGAATCATCTTCGTAACATTCTTTTCTTATTTGATGCCGAGTGAACTGAAGAATGCGGCCGACAAAGGCCATCGACATACTTTGATGATACAAAAAACCCCTGGAATTCAGCCTAGGTTAGCCAAAACGCGGATCTGGTAATATTGACTAATCCAGGTTTGTAATCTCTTCATTCTTTTAAGTGAATAATTTGTTCGTACGATAAAACAGAAAAATGTAATTAAAAGAAAGTACGGCAATTAGAACTAGGTAGCAACAATTAATTGATAACAGCCTACATTTTTTAGCAACGTTCTTTCCCTTGTCTGACATCCAAACAAAGATGTTTTCAGCGTCTTCGACAAGATTGTCGGGGCTCGGCTCTTTCTTGTAATTTATTTTTTCTAGCGGTTCTCGAGTTTCTAGTTTTAGTGTCGTCGAAGACAATTCTCCGTCCAATTTAAGTGATTCGACAATCTTCTGATCTAACTCATTGGGATCCTGATTATCACAGCCGCCTTCAGTTTGATCGTTATTGCTGTAATGTTTTGCATCCGCTTTAGCTTTGTTCTGGTGTTCACCATCGAAGTCCATAGCGTAAGCGGCTTTTCGCCAATGAGGCGTTTGCATCCACGTAAGAGTCAACAGCCTAGCGGCAGGCCGGTCATAAACTTCCTGTAAAAGATGACTAAGCTCGGCTATTTGATTGACAATATGGAGAGGCTTTGAAGTGACAACAGGCGCTCCAGACGATCCGGCCTCCTTGCTTTTTTTACTGATAGCGAGCGCGGGTAAACGCCGCATAGAAGCTGCACCCGTTTCATCACTTACCCACGTCAGACCCATTGACGAGGAGACAGTGAGCATAGCGGATGCCGCGGCAACTGAAGACGTATCCAACGAGTTTGCAGTATTGGTCAGAGCAGCTCGACTTGCCTCCCACATTGACTCGGCTTGACAACGCGCAATGTGCCAAGTAGACTCTTGACTTGGTTTAATGGCGAATTGCCGCATAACCTAAAAAATAGGTTTGTGCATAAATGTTTACCTTAATAATATTACTCGAACTATACATCATCAAATATCAATAAGAATTTCGGCGAGTGTGTGTCACTCAAATGTACTGACCCGTATCGACCTTCCATGATCATCATACGTGTAGACGATATTTTGTTATTATTCGACAGCCTAGGTGCCGTCCAGCCCACCTAGAATACCTCAACACTATAACTTCAAGATGAAATTTTGGGCATGGATCACACTCCTACTTTTAATGGTAACTGTAGAAATGATTCAGGCAACATGAGTGATAATGTAAATAACGGAATCGCGCCTGACAGGCTAGCTTTCTGTTGTCTTCGCTACCGATGAAGAAACGCTAGCATCTCACTCTGCTTTAAAGATAGTATGTACAATGCATCTGTAAGTACTACATTATTACACGCCAGTGAAACTTTGGATTCCAGAATCGCATATCTTAGATGGTTGATGACACTCCACCAATGTTGATTTTAAAGCATAGCGTAAGAAAAAAATTTTTTCACACGATAGAAATAACACTAGTCAGCTAAAATTAAATTAGGTATTATATAACCAATTCGTGTACCAAGAAACGATTCACGTGCGCAGTTGGGAACACTGCGCGATATTGCATCGACAGAGTTCAGCAGCGGTCTTGCTGCAGATTTATAGTAGGACCATTTTCTTAAGATTTTCTCTTATATGCGTAGAGGTATCTACGATGTTTGGCAATTTTTTTGTAGCAATATATATTTAAAATATCAAAGAATCTGCACTACCGATGTCGCCTTGCCTTAAAGTTGGCTTCGTCTGTTTTATAGCATTGGTCTACTAAACACTTCAGAATGGGCGCCATGTATAATGCGATGTTTTTTTAAAACTTTTCCCACCTGAACTCCTTATGCCTCTCGAATATATACATCAATAAGTAAGAAGGCATTTATAGTTGAGATGCTCAAACAATGGTATATTCGCACATCAGATGGTTTACATGTTGATGCGTTCATATTTGTCACCCCATTGAATAAGTGTACTTAAAAATATATAAAGAATAGAGCAAAACGGGAATTCATATAGAAAAATGGCATGCGTAACACTAAGACTCGTCACTCAATTGGAGAGCAAAGCGACGATCATGTCATTTCAAAATTGCAGCTCTGTGTAATGCTGAACCGTGAATTTCGTTGAACACCACGCTAAAGGCCAAATAAATGGACTAACATTTTCGATAAAACAAGTGGAATCCAAGACACAGTGGATTTCATGTGACAAATCTAAAACACATTGTGCAAGAGACAACGATTTCTGTACATTGCTTAAGAGTGACTCGACATACATGCTGATCCTATCGGAGTTGGCTAAAATAAGCACATTAATAATTCATTCCAATAAAACAGATGAATATTCAATACCACGTGTTCTGCACTAAATAAGCGAACCCAAAATTGAAACGAGATACTGCAAATAACACACAAAGCAAGCGCATCTCTATACCAGCGAGGAAGAAAATTTTCAGGTGGAGTACATAAATCTCCTACCCAACCGCTATAAACTCGTCATTTTCTCCATTCACTACAACTCTGAAAAACAGAATCGATAGTAAATATACTTTAAAGACAAAAGGAATAACTGTTGACGTCTACTAAATCTGCGGCGCCGTTTTATTTATTCATTGCAACCTCCTTTTAGTCCATTAGTAAAACAAAACCCATCTTATTGACTGGAATACGGCTCGACATTTCCCGTTCTTTAAAGCGGGTGAATTAAGAATTCCATTAAACTACTGGCGCAGAAGAGATCCATCTCTTCGAAATAACCGCTTCGCTCATCGGAGACTAATTCATTAAAACTGAAGAGTATTCCGTCTAGGTCATAGAAATGGTGGCCACGTCTATGTTTTAGAAACCGTAGCGTGCCTGTTCCATTTAGATTCCATAGTCGATTGATACACTAGTCAGTGAAAGTCTGATAGCGGACAGAGTCTGCTAAATTTGGCAAACTGCTGAGTAGTTGCTTGTCATTCCTTTTATCTTAAGGGGCGTGCCAAAAGTACACTGTCAGATGCTTTTGATCTTACAACTGGTGTAAGACTAATTAGTTCAGTTGTGACCAGAAGGATAAACCAAAGGCAGCATGAACGGAAAGTATAATCTCATGCACATTCGTTTCGTGCTTACTGGAGACTCATCAGTAGGAGCCGGTATTACGCCCTTTAACCACTATATATTCGGTAGAAGAATGTGGAATAATAGGACAGTACAATCTCCTAGACGAATGTGTAAACCTGTAATAGTGAAGCTAACATAATCTAAAGTCAACCAAAATGCGACTTCAATGCTAACTCACACTATATAATATATATACCGAGTCTGTAAAGGATACTAACATTATGGCTATTGTGTTAGTAACTGATACCTTTTTGAAATCGATGAGTACCGGATACTAACGCTATGGTTTCCGAGTCGG
>JAQBSW010006338.1:47500-49377 GCA_029291075.1 Eudiplozoon nipponicum | reverse complement strand
GTAATAATTATATATAAGTATGTATTAGGTTTTGCGAACCTAGTAACAAATTAGTTCAGTTGTGACCAGAAGGATAAACCAAAGGCAGCATGAACGGAAAGTATAATCTCATGCACATTCGTTTCGTGCTTACTGGCGACTCATCAGTAGGAGCCGGTATTACGCCCTTTAACCACTATATATTTGGTAGAAGAATGTGGAATAATAGGACGGTACAATCTCCTAGACGAATGTGTAAACCTGTAATAGTGAAGCTAACATAATCTAAAGTCAACGACAATGCGACTTCAATGCTAACTCACACTATATAATATATATACCGAGTCTGTAAAGGATACTAACACTATGGCTATTGTGTTAGTAACTGATACCTTTTTGAAATCGATGAGTACGGGATACTAACACTATGGTTTCCGAGTCGGTACATGATACCAACCTGATGGATATAAATTTATGCTAAAGTTCACCCAAATATGAGAATTACAACAATTTCCGAACACCTGTTACTCCAGTTAAACCATACACTCTGGCCTTCATCGATATCAGTTATCACATTTCGCGGTAAGCATGACATCATTCAATTCAATATATTACAGTTAAATACTGTTTGTTGCGAAGAACTAATATATATGCAAGTATGTATTAGGTTTTGCGAACCTAGTAACAAATTAGTTCAGTTGTGACCAGAAGGATAAACCAAAGGCAGCATGAACGGAAAGTATAATCTCATGCACATTCGTTTCGTGCTTACTGGCGACTCATCAGTAGGAGCCGGTATTACGCCCTTTAACCACTATATATTTGGTAGAAGAATGTGGAATAATAGGACGGTACAATCTCCTAGACGAATGTGTAAACCTGTAATAGTGAAGCTAACATAATCTAAAGTCAACGACAATACGACTTCAATGCTAACTCACACTATATAATATATATACCGAGTCTGTAAAGGATACTAACACTATGGCTATTGTGTTAGTAACTGATACCTTTTTTGAAATCGATGAGTACCGGATACTAACACTATGGTTTCCGAGTCGGTACATGATACCAACCTGATGGATATAAATTTATGCTAAAGTTCACCCAAATTGAGAATTGCAACAATTTCCGAACACCTGTTACTCCAGTTAAACCATACACTCTGGCCTTCATCGATATCAGTTATCACATTTCGCGGTAAGCATGACATCATTCAATTCAATATATTACAGTTAAATACTGTTTGTTGCGAAGAACTAATATATATGCAAGTATGTATTAGGTTTTGCGAACCTAGTAACAAATTAGTTCAGTTGTGACCAGAAGGATAAACCAAAAGGCAGCATGAACGGAAAGTATAATCTCATGCACATTCGTTTCGTGCTTACTGGCGACTCATCAGTAGGAGCCGGTATTACGCCCTTTAACCACTATATATTTGGTAGAAGAATGTGGAATAATAGGACGGTACAATCTCCTAGACGAATGTGTAAACCTGTAATATTGCAGCTAACATCATCTAAAGTCAACGACAATGCGACTTCAATGCTAACTCACACTATATAATATATATACCGAGTCTGTAAAGGATACTAACACTATGGCTATTGTGTTAGTAACTGATACCTTTTTGAAATCGATGAGTACCGGATACTAACACTATGGTTTCCGAGTCGGTACATGATACCAACCTGATGGATATAAATTTATGCTAAAGTTCACCCAAATTGAGAATTACAACAATTTCCGAACACCTGTTACTCCAGTTAAACCATACACTCTGGCCTTCATCGATATCAGTTATCACATTTCGCGGTAAGCATGACATCATTCAATTCAATATATTACAGTTACATACTGTTTGTTGCGAAGAACTAATATATATGCAAGTATGT
>JAQBSW010006338.1:0-42500 GCA_029291075.1 Eudiplozoon nipponicum | reverse complement strand
CCAGGGCATACCAGCTAACGAATCTCGCAACGAGCACATTTGATTTGGAATCTTAGAATCTATGCACTGGGCCACCCTGATTATACTACACACACAATTTTCAATTGTATACTAAATTAGGTTTTTATTGGCCTTTTCTTCATTTGAATCCTATATGGCGTCGCTTTAGACCTAACATTCCAACTAGTGATCCGATAGATAAACTACTATTATCTGCTATGTTGTGCCACTTGTTTAATGTAATAAGATTGATGTTTATTTCAAGCTCACAAACTTGACTTAAAGAAATGCTACGACCTTCTGTGCAATCAATGATTGTTTAATCGTATAACATTGCCAGTCATGTACAATGTAAGCAAGACTACTATAGATCAATGCCACATATCTAGTTTTGTTTTCTTTATTTATGCATTGCGGTTTGATTCTCGTTAGTCAATTTTCCATCATGCTCTAATGATGATCGTGGAAGATCGATACGAGTCAGTACGTGTGACTGACGTTTGTTTTATTGTATTATGTAACTGGTTAAATAGAATAGAATTGGTATTTATTTCAAGCTCGTAAACTCGATTTCACGAGGTGTTTAGTTTTGTTATTTTCTTTCTTCTTTTTAAACATTATGGACTTAAATATATTTGAGTTGTATTTTTGTGAACTTTAAAGGAATTAAAATTTTTTAAATACAGTCAATCTTTTGTATGCCGACAATTCGTCTCTGACACAATTTATTTGTTCTAAAATACAGTTTTGTGCCCTGATTTAAATAGACATTGACAATCTAGCATCGATGAATTTAATACTTCATATGATTGAAATGTAAATTGAAGACCAAAAGGAATTTCATGCAAAATATATTTAATTGCAAATTAATTATTTGATAGATTACTTAGGAAGGAAATTTTAACTGGTTCTCGATATTTATGAATCAAATAACTTGTAGTGACATTGCCTGATCTGCGTTTTGTCTAACGCAGCTTTCATGGTTCCAGTACTTTTCTTTTTCCGATATATTTCGGCTAAACATATCGATAGCCTTCATCAGTCAGTATTTACTCACAAGTTTAACAAGTGAAACTAATTAAGCAAACGCGTTGTTTTCTCTAGCCATAAGAGTTATAATTCAGACTGACCTTTAACTAGATATTCGCGTGTCACCTGTGTGTGTGTATTTTCAGAACTGTTATTTTCATCTAACTAATTGAGACTAGAGTGGCTGAATAAGAATTTATCATTTACCTGCTTTAGCTATTCATTTTACACACTCAATGTAAAATGACATAACTGAGATTGCCCTCACACTTTCTGGTGGGGGAGTCCAATAATTCAGAAAGACTCATCATGGAAACATGCCGTGGGTGATAAAACTAGAAGTCCGAAAGCCCAATGCACATGTTATGAAAGCTGCGTTAGTCAAAACGCAGATGAGGTAATTTCAATTAATCCAGGTTCGCAAAAACAATCTTCATTCAAGAAACTTGTAGTGATGACGAATTTCAAGTATGCCAGAGCTAGACTGCATGTAATTCTGAACAAATTTTAGTTCAGATACATATTTCCACTCTGCCGTTGATCATCTTATGTCATCCCGTTTTGGTGGTAAACGTGACGTTACTCCTAAATTGCATAATGTAGGTCTAAACTAAGCTACATACGAATGCTTTAAAAATGCGTCATTTCAATAAAGATATACATTTCGAGTTGCCGAAATTTCATCTAAGCATTACAGTCGACGAACAGCAATTTAAATTCTTTTCTTTTTTTTTAAAAATTACACACCACAAATGGCGTACTTTTGCAGCGCTTCATTTATTTTGATGCAAATTTCTTTAACAATCGAGTTATTTTACTAATAACTCTTGCTTCTGCTTTTATCCGATATTGCCGTTAGTTGTTGAAAGAATTTTCCCCGCTCATGGCCAAATTTACATTGTTGCATCAAATAAATTCATAAATTTACTTATAGCTTTGACAATTAAAATCTATATGTCATATCAACAAGTGACAAAAATAGGAAATTTATCGTCGGCTGCAAATACTGACGCGTTTAGACCTTCCATGGTCATCATCAGAGCACTACAGCGAAATAACTGGTGGGGATCACTCCGCGAAACATATACAAAATAGTAAAATTAGTGATGCAGCTCTCACTCAAAACAGTCTCGAATACACTATTTTTAACTGGAAATAGCGGTTGAAAAAAATTCCGTGCAATCCTGGGCATGAAATTTTTGTAGCTTCTGCCAAATGTATTTAGGTAAACAAAACAAAAAATAGATTATGAACACGGAGAGAGCAATGTTTAAATCACATTTGCATAAAGAGTTGAAGCTGTTCATACTATTTTATTTAAATTATTACTCCTATAAATCAAATGGTTGATATTCGTATTGTGAACGGGATTCGTGGGCTGATAGTTAAGTTAATCTATATATAATATTTATTGATAAAGTAAACTATAATGTATTGAATGTATATATATATATATATATATATATATATATATACATATATATATATACATATATATATATATATATATATAATATCTTTATGAAGGAATTTATAATATTTTCCAACAAAGGGCATGTTTTTTTTGCACGTGCAGTTGAATTTTCTTGAATAACTTTCTTTTAATGTTGATGCATTTAAATGAGCCTTTATCCGTGTTACGGAGAAACCTTTCTTCTCTAAAAAGAGCTGCAACTATCACGTCGCGCTAAATGGAATAGTTGTCAAAGTCTAAAGACACGTGACTGTTTTGCTAGCGTTACCTAAAATAACTTGAGACAATATTGTGTCTAAATTTTACTTATATTGAAGTAACTTTTTTACAATAATGAAAATAGTAGCTAAACATAGGCGAATTTCAAAAGGAAGAAAGGAATATAACAAAGGCAAACTAACATAACAATATATTTGTATTAATAACTTAAAAACAAACTGCGTAAATTGAGATCACACCCAAGTTTATAATAAGACAGACATTGTATAGACAATCATTGATTGCGCGGGTGGTTATACAAATCAAGTTTGTGCACTCGAGGAAAACGCTCATAAGATTCTACCTAATCTGTTGCAGAAAAAATAGAAAAACTACCGTTATTCACATGTACTGACGTGTTTCGTACTCCCATGGTCATCGTCTTCAAATCAATTTTGCAAGCTTGAAATAAACACTAATGCAAATGTATCTAACTTATCGTCGAACAATAGATAATTAACGATCAATTTTTCAAAAACATATTAAACTGGACTGTAAAAAGTGGTATAATACCGTATCTACGAAAGCATTAGCTGGAATTGAGATTATTCCGTGCTAGGTAGCTCCGTTATAAAACGAAACTGCCCCGCGTAGTGAATATGGTTTAACAATTATTTATGAAACAGGGAATTGACTTAATATTTATAGGCAACCGTAATACTTTTCAACTTACAAAATATCAAGGTTTGTTCACCATAAAAAAGAAAATAATTTAATTATGCCCCACATAATATTCATCAAAACATGCCATTGCTATATACATTAGCTAAATAGCAAAATTAGCGCTTGAAACTGTAAACTTTTACAAAAGAATACCACAAAACTCTTAATGTTACCTAATTGTAAATTTTGGCAAGCGCTCTTCCTAATTTTTTCTTCATAATTAAATCCTTAAACAGGTAGAAATTAATCCAATGACATAAAATATATCCGTTTTGATGGATTACCTATTGAAGCACTACTTGGATCAAAATTTCTTAACAGGATTCTTCTAAATCAATCATTAGTTGTAAGTTATCTGGAGGAAATATTTTTTTACGTTGAATCATATTAATGCGTGAATAAGGTGACACTCGTGCCTTTTGAGAACAAGTTGAGAGAATTTAAATTTACGTTAGAAAGAAAAAAGTATGAGGTAAACCATTCTTAAATTGAAAACTAATCAGGAAGGGTTGAACGAGAATATTTCACAAAATGTACCCAGAAAAGTAGTTTCCTTGAGTTTTATTCAACCAATACCAGCTGAGTAAAAGCGGGAATTTTAAAATGAATTACTATTTAATTCGGTTTTATTTTTGGAAGAAAATGACGAAAAACAAACTATATTTGACCTTATTATAAAGGATTTACCAGATTAAAAATCAAGCAGAAAATTTAATATATTAGCAACGAAATACATTTCTAACTTCTTAAATTCAAACGCCTAAATTAAGTAATTCACTTCTGAAACAAAAGGAAATATTTATGAAATAACAATCCGTCTATGAATATCCACGTAGGAACTCTAAATTTCCTTACGTAGGAGAAACCATGTGATCGACCAAGTTACGAATATGTGAGCATATTCCAGCGCGCACGTATTGGCTTAGAAGTAGACCAGATCTCGACCATAGCAACTTAGATATTGGCCATATTCGAAATTGGGTGAAAAGGTAGCAGATCGCTTTATGTATACATAAACGCATTTATAGATTAAATAGAGAATTGAGTTAGCATTATGAAATAAAAATAAGTTGAAGGAATTTAGACAAAATGCGATATTATAGTTTATCTTAAAAAATGAACGAGAGCTATTAGAAAATATATTATGAAGAAATAGCTGAAAAACTCCGTGGTTTGACGTAAATAAAACAAAATAGAAATAAGGAGAATAAAGTTCTATCTGTATAATAAATAGATAAGAATTGTATATTTTGTAACCATACATTAATTTTATTATTTCGTAAGTGGTTTTTCTCGTACTGCTTAAATTATTTTTTTTGAGATAAATTTGTTGCCGAAGTACTTTTTCACCTTTATGTCAGATTTAACAAATTTATTTAATCTACTTTTACATGATTTAAATGCTTTCCTGCTTCTTCTTATCCATCTTACTTTGGTCTAACAACTAATGATGCATCAACCGCAAAATTTTAAACATTTTATAATCTATATTTAACTTTACTTTAGATTTTCTGGCATTACTTTATAGTATATCCTGGTAAATTTGTGGTATTTTAAACCTACTAATTGTGTTAAATAATTTCTCAAACAGTAATATATTCTTGCTTGCGAAAATCAAATCTATATGTAATAATGTATTCAGTAATGAATATCTAGTAACAAATTAATTAAGGATGAAGTTAATTATATTCGAATGCCAACACGAGCAAAATGCATAATCTTTTAAGCATTTGTGTTTCGTTTTCACTGGCGAATCATCAGTTAGAGTCCATATTACGCTCTAATCCAAATATATATTTAGTACCGGCCAACTATCTCATATATTTTGATTGCATATATAATAGAATTTCGGCGCTATACTAGCTCCTTTTGATGAGTTAGAAGTAATCACAAAACAAATGTGTACATGAGATTATATCTTTTGTTCATGCTGACTTTAGCATATCCTTCTAGTCTTATTGGAACTCACTTGTTACTTAGAAAGTGGTACTAAATTCATAAAGAACTAGTTTGTGTGTGTGTGTGTGTTTTAATGTAATGAGGTTGGATTTTATCATACAATTTATCCTTTTGTTTCTATTTGTGTACAGTACAGTTTTAATTTATAATGCATGAAAATAATCGATTTCAGAATAACGCAAAATTTCTTCTATTCTTGCTTTGATTTCTATTATAATTTTCTTCATAAAATTTCATTTTATGTTAATTTTTTTCATTTTCTAACCTCTCTATGGTTTAACTTTAATTCTATTTCATTGACAATTTAGATTTAAATATCATTTCATTCTGGATAATGTTTCGGATCAGAATAAGAAATGTGGTTTCAACAAACTGGTTATACGATAATCAACTTCACCACATTATGTTTTTAAATTATGCAGGAAGAACACATTAATTCAATATATACAACTGACTATTAAAATGAATCCAAACTTACGATATCGAATATATGTACAATAATTATGGATACCTACATGTGCTTGTTGGCAAATTCTTATGTATACCTAAAAAAAATAATGTTTATATATATATATATATATATATATATATATATATATAGATTTTTAATTATAATGACAGGGTTTTCATTAGAAGCATAATATCAGTATAAACGCAATTTTTTATTTGGCAGAAAAGGAAATCCATCTAGTAGACCGTTTTCGTCCATCTACCAACATATATTTTCAGAGTATATATTTTTGTACACTTGGTAACAGCGCAGGTGCGGATTGCAGCGTTGAATGCTCTTTATGTTTCGAAATATCTGTCTCCGTTTTTGTAGCTGTTTTCCCCTTTCAGTTCGTTGCTAATCCGATCGAATATTTGTTGAGTCTGGTCGAGGGGGCGTTTGGTCTTGCCTGGATGCTAGTAAATTGTTGTTTGGGTTTGTGATTCGTGACCAGTCGATTAGAATATCATGTTGATGAAACTTATGAATATTTAGGCCAGGTGTTCATTGTTTTATTTAAAGAGTTTCAGAAACATATAATAATTTTTCTGATTTTTCCTTATATAGAATTGATAAATTGGTCAAATTGAATGGGTGCCCCGTTTCCAATATATGATCCGAAATAGTTGATTTTCCTTCTGGAAAAATTCCCCCCTAGGAAAATCAGCTATTTCCAAACATATATTGGAAGCAGGGCACCTAATCAATTTGGCCAATTTCTGAATTCTACATAAAGCATAATCAGAAAAGTTATTATATATTTATGAGGCCCCTTTTGTAAAACAATAAACACCTGGCCTAAATATTCAAGTTTCAGCAGCATGACGTTTTAATCGACAGACCACGAATAAAAAAACCCAACAACATTTTACTAGTATCCAGGCAAGACAAAACGCCCCCTCGATGTGACTCAACAAATATTCGATAAGATTTGCAACAAACGGAAAGGAAAGAAGCAGCTGCACATACGGATATTGAAATTTCGAAACAATATGAGCATTCAACACTCCAATCCGCACCTTTGCTGTTTCCAAGTTGACGAAACAACATTGTGGAACAAGGGGAAACAAAAGACTAAATTCTGGAAAATAATATATATATATATATATATAGAGAGAGAGAGAGAAAGAGAGAGAGGTACAAATGGGTTTTAGGCGTGGATAAGGCTTGCCCGCCAAATCCACGTAATTATCCAAAATTATTGCCTATTGTATAGCCTATGATTACAGATAGCAGACTATAAAACCAATTTGACATACACTTTCCTAGCATTTTATGCTTAAGAGATCTAACAACAAATATAAATGGGGCAGTTTAAACTAATATTTCCTATTGAAATATTGATTGTCAACTTATTATGTTGAACTTTCTATTGAAAAAGAATATCGTATCCGGTAATCGAAAATTCTGGAGAAAAAATCAGGAAGACAGCGGATGCAAACATATCGGATCGCAACCCGATAATCAGGTAAGAGATAGCGAAGGGCTTGTTGAAACTGGAGGTCGAAAGCGATACAGAGTAGGATCCACCTGACTAAATGAATAAACCGAAACATTTTGGCTTATAAAATCGTATGCTCTATGCAGCTTAGATGGTCTTGTGGATCAGTTGCACGACTCTGAAGAAAATGCCCTATTTCAAGTTCCGACTGCGGAAATTCTAGAAAGTACTTGATATGTGCCAAATTAGGACGAAAAAGATCTATTTGAAGACTGTCATTTGGTAACTTCTGTAATTTTTACTTAATACAGAAAACAGAAAACGATTCCAATCCTACCAATATACTTATACATACTGTTAAATATTATTAAAATGATTGTACTACCGATTATGCACTCTGTGATGTGCTTAGGTATAGAAAATTTTTAGCTTCAAGTGTAATTATCCTGATTATTTTATTCGAATGGGTTGATAAGCTAACTTTGTCGCTACAACGTTGAATTTTTATTTGGGAATTAGTTACAGAAAGAGTACAATCCAGTAAGGACTTTCAAATGTTCAAGTACGCCCATGTTTGACTGCTTATAACACTGACAGTTCAAACGAATGCTTAAAATACAAATAATTGGCAGATACAATGCTGAGTTTAGTCGTCTTTTGTAAACATCACTTGAGATTAGAAAAAGAGGAAAATAATTTGAAGAGCACCTTAATTTTATTGAGTAAAACAACTAAAATTCTATTAATATCTCAATAAGACGCCGGCAATGATGAGATAAATTAGTGTTGATGTCGCAAGAGCCACAAATCACAAAAGATTGTGAAACACGAAGAACTGGCCACATTAAGACCCTCTCGATGAGTGTATAATCTAGGGTTTATTCGACTAGTTTCAATTAGGAAACAGAACAAGCGGGAGGAAACAGAACTTCGTTGATCCTAATAAAATACGGTGTTCAAATGATGTCGCCAGCAAATCACCTACTTGCAAAATTATATTAGCTGTTTTGAAACTAGTTGAGCTTGTCCACAGTTCAAATACGGCTTTGTGCTAACATTGTCATTCACTATATCACATTGCCAAAAAGTAGTAGACTAGATAAAAGCGCGTAGATTCATAAATATGAATTGATTGCTTCCAAACGTGTTATATAATACCGCTATCTTAGGCAGTAACTTCGTATCTTTTAATTTTATTTGGAGAACTGAAAACTAGATTGCAAGGATCGTGGTAAACAATTAAAGGACACTAATTACTTCCAATCAGAATATTTGACAACTGGAAACATCGCAATCAGGTAGTAAGCTTATACGCACTGAAAGACGATTTTAAAGTACTAATCAAATGTGATATTAATTTAATGAAAATGTATACGAAGATTATTTTAAAATTTATTTTATACGCATTTTATGGTAAAAAGTATATTTAGCTGAGAAAAATAAGTGCACAATTTGACAGAAAAACTTTAGACAATGTTGTCATTTAAGTAGGAAATGTATAAGATTCAACTTTGTAACAATAAAAAACTTGGGATTAAATGTCAATGCCAGTCCATATGAACCTAACATATTTTTCCTAACAAATCGAATTATTCAATAAGTGAAATGAGAGTAAAAAGGAGACATTTTATATGAATTAACTTTTTAATTTTTAAAGCCAGATATATATTTCTCTAACTGCAAATTAGGAGAGCAATCAAACGTTAACCTTTTACTGAAGTTGGCGTTAATTAGGAAGTATGAACTTATAAAATATAACCATTTATTTATAAATGCTGAAACTTTAGTGCATTTTCCTCAGATATTGAACACTGTTCATATTAGAAGTGCAAAATTGCTTACAAAATTGAATTGGCAATAGGTGAAGATCAGGAATCACTTTTATTTTAATTCTCATTTGTAAGCGTGTATAATTTTTTCATTTCAAACTAACTTGTGAGTGTGTAAATTCACCACAATTTCCCCATCAGAATGAAAAAGTAATTTACGATATCTTGGCAAAAAATAAAGCTGACAATTGATGAATTTAACTTTAGTTTTATGATCATATTGACATATATTCGTGATATAAAAAAATATTTTTATTTATTTGACTTGGACAAACTAACTCTAATTACTTTTATTGCGTAGGGCTTTTATTTAATGTTTCCACTTCCTATATTTGCTAACCTTTATACAAAATTAATTTTCTTTTATATACTGGTATATGCAATTTGGCATATATATATATATACATACATATTTATTAATATTTATATGACAGAGTAATGGCAGGATTTGACTATTTATATTTTTTCGTTATAAACTAAACATTATATAAGATTGCAAATTAAATACATCGAATACATTGGAATCGCCCATTATGCACACTCATCAGTACTTGACAGTTTCCGCGGTCTCTGTTTAAATTCATGATCATTTGGTGTAGAATAAATAAATAATATTAAAAATTAATAAATAATAAATGAATACTATATGTAAATAATGAATAAATAAATAATGAATAATTTAAAAAATAAATTAATTACTGAATAAAGTAAATAAATAAACGATTAAATAAATAAAAAATAACTAAATAAATATTTATTTTTAAAATAGATGGTCCCCAAGTGACAAGATATACACCAGCATTAAAATGTTACTTACTTGAAATAATTTTGTTTTATGTTATGAAATTTAGAAATTGAACGATTATTGTTATCGCTGGTTCTAAAAACTGTTATTTAGATCAAGTTTTCGAGCTTGATATAAACCCCAATCTTATTGTGTCTAACCAATCGCACAGCATAGCACAACTACCGTCAGCCACAGGTTCTGATACTTTTCGATCCATGGTCATCTTTTGAGCACGATGTCTAAATGAATAGCGAACTAAAACTCGGAATGATTTTATAAGGTAAGCAAAGATGCTTGAGCCATATCTCTATTAAATATGCTGAAACATGTAACGATAAATTTATTAAAGCAACGTGGTTACCCTATTCCACGAAAGAATATTAGTGCATATATATATATATATATATATATATATATATTGTGGTTACCTTCTCGTTAAACATTTTTCCATTGTGTTTTGATGATGATCCCGGAATTCCAAATACGTCAATACTGATCTGTGTTTTTACTTAAACAGGATTGTTCCCAGTTCGTTTACGCAGCATAACATTTTATGGAACATTTTTACCATCCTTTCATTTGTCCAAACTTTACTTTACTTTACTTTACTTTACTGCGGCTGACTCCTTTTAGAGGATAAGCCGGCTCCATGGATTTTCTTGGGAATTTGGTACAAGTGGTGTTCCCTCACCTCAGCACGTAAAATAAAGAAAATCTATCAAGATCGCAAACTTGATTTAAATAAAAGTATTAAAATTTATTAGTGTGTCTCTATATTATATAATGAACAGCGGAATGAAGAAAGGACCCGAAAAGAGTTTCCGAAACATTTACGTTGAAAAATGAACCTAGGGACAATCCTGTTCTAGATACTCATACTACTTTGAATAAATATATACAGAAGATCTAATTACTTTATGGGATCTTGAATACTTTTACATTTCTAGGTGCACCGTATTTTGGCCTTGACTGATGGGTTCTCACTTGTCCCTTCATTTTGAAGCCTTCCATCAGCTGCTTGTCTGAAAATGACGTTGGAACAAGATTTTCCACTCTTTTTTTCCAACGTCATTTTCAGACAAGCAGCTGATGGAGGGCTTCAAAATGAAGATAAAAGTGAGAACCCATCAATCAAGGCCAAAAATCGGTGCACCTGGAAATTTAAAAGGATTCAAGATCCCATAAAGTAATTAGATCTTCTGTATATATTTATTCAAAGTAGTATGATTATCTAGAACAGGATTGTCCCAAGGTTCATTTTTCAACGTAAATGTTTCGGAAAGTCTTTTTTACCGATCTACGAGTGCTATCAATTGTCCCGCAGAAGAAAACGGCGGCGAAATTCAAAACAAAAAGAACAGCACTGTGCATTACAACTCTACATTTAAGTATTGCTTTATAGGATGTTATGAAACGTAAAAAATATTATTTAGCATGCTTCCTGAAATATCTGTAAAACAACATTGTTGACTTATTTGAAATGTGAAACAAAAAGTTTCAACTGGTAGATAGAAGATGGTGGAAATTGAAATTGGATGATCTCAAAATGTCTTAAATTTTCCCGTTTTAATAAGGTTTCAATATATCATAATAAATGGTTTCTTCGAAAAACTTGAATATAAATTATAAGAAGTGTTTCGTTTATTAAAGAAAATTTTTTAAATATTTGACAATAATAAGATATTATTGGCATATATATATATATATATATATATATATATATATATATATATAATGAATACAAAACATTGCATAAGATAACCAATAAAATTCATCTACTGGATTGGCTTCGAGCAAATTGGGAACTAACAGGCAGTAGATATTGATAATAATGCGTGAATATAGTGTGCACTAAAACCTGCTTACCGTAGAAGAATTCATACTATTGCAAGTAAAGATACTTACAACTGATGTTTTTGATTTTTACTTAATTTATTACAACCGAGCAACAAATCTATTATATGCAAATGTCGTTTAAATGTTCTCCAAGTTGCTTATGCTTACACATTAAACATATATATATATATATATATATATATATATATATATATATATATATATATATATATATATATATAAAGTATTATTTTTATAGTGGTATTATATCTGTTCTATTATGCTAGATTGGGAATGGTTCGGTGAAACTTTATGTCAAGGTGATGCCACTACAATCACCCTGAAGAAAAGAATGACCAAAAACTCAAATTAAAAACAGTAAAATTTGCTTGTGAAGCACAGCTTTGGTGGAGAAGTAAATGCGCTGTACAATTCTATTCTAAAATCTCTTTTATTTGAGCTACGGCCACCGTAATCCTAGCAAGTATTTAACGAGTGCCCGATAAGGAAAATACAGGTCTACTTAATGCGTTTGTATTTGCTATATTATGCAATTCTATTGACGTCATGTAAAACCAGTCAATAGAAATGCGTTGGCTGTAGACAACTTGCGTTAGTCGATCAACGAGTTGCTTAGTTACCTAGTTTTAGCTATTTAAGCATCACTGTCAGTCTCGGATATCATTGGCGTACTGCTCATATATACACATTGCGACTTGATTCTCGGTAGTCATTTTTCGTCATGCTCTGATTATAACCATGGAAGGTCGAAAAGTGTCAGTAGAAGCATTTGACAGTAGGTTTACTGTGTTTGGGGACTTGCGTTTATCTCAAACACGCAAACTTGATTTAAGGAACAGTCCAGATATTTGACGAACAGACTGAAAGAAAATTTAAACTTAAACACATGTATCAACTCGCATGGCTTTAAAATGTCTGTAATTGCCAAACATCCTTTCAGTATAATACTCGAATGTTTCCATATATTGCTTTCGTGTTAATTAAAATAAACCAGAAATTTTTTAGTAATCTTAAATTACACAACTAGAAAGACATGTACATATGTGATACCTAAATTGTAGGTGATATGTGTTTGTGATGCTTCAATTTACTGTTTAATTGGAATTTCAAAAATGGTTTCCCATAATGACTAAAACGATCTTCTTAATGAACTACATTTTATATCCTTCGTAATGTTTTTTTTATACGGAAAACATAAATGAACATACATATTTATAGATAGTTAAATAGAAAGGCTAAATGATATATGTATTTTGGTTAAGATAATTTCTTATCTTAATCAATGTGAAATATACTAGGTATCATGACGAAAGTTCGCATTGGAAAAGTATGAACATAACGTAGAATTGTCAAGGATGGCTACTTTTGTGATAGAAAAATCATTCGTTATACAACCTGAAACTCATTTATATAATTAAATGAACATTGGTTGCGCGGACGATTATTTTAAATATTTAAATCAAGGTTGCGATTTTTTTATATAAAAATCAATCCTATCATATACATACATTTGTCAGTATAAACTAAATATTGTATAGTGTAGAATAGGCAATTTACTCAGTAGACTGGTTTCGTCCTTATTGGGAACTCATTGCGTGCTTTCCAGAATTTGCAACGGATATGGCACAAATTTGAATCTATCGCTCTAACCACTGAATACATTGCAGGAGCTCTTTTTCATTGGTGTTATGCTTTTCAGTATAAGTCAAGAGAGTTACAAGGAACCCAAACTTTTATATGAAGTCTTTTTTATAATAAGAATTTGGAGAAGTAAGCCAACTGCATCAATTGACTTGCGTCTGTTCTTTGAAAAGTAACAATTATTCTACTCAAGTTTGCGAGCTTGAAGTAAACACCAATCCCGTTGTACTGACGCAATATATATATATATACCTCAAGTTTGGTTTACCAATAAAAAGCAAAAAACAATAGTTAACCAAACAATGACTGAGCTAGTGACGGTAACACATTAAAATCAAGCTAACGAGCTTGAAGTAAACATCAATCCCATTGTATTTAACCAGTCGTCGAACAACATAGCAAAATTACGTGTGACAGACGGTAGTTTGCTATGCTGTTCGACGATTGGTTAAATAAAATGGGATTGGTGTTTATTTCAAGCTCGCAAAATTCATATAAATAAATGAATAAAACAATTGTTCTCTATAAACAGTAAAAATTTACTTTTCCAACTAATTAAACTGCGTAAAAATATTGCTGCCTAACAGAAATTTTGTCAATTATTTTGATCGAATTATCGAGAATAATCAAGCTAAAAGAAATTTTCTGAAAGCATGTTTTAATCTCAGGAAAAATTGGAAAACAAAAGCTGTAAACTTTCTATTTATATGAATTGCAGCCGAGCAAAAGTACACGGAAACTGATATTTGCGTTTTCATTATCGGAATTGCACAAAAGGCGGCGATTATTTTGAAAAGACAACTAATCACACGTTTTGACTTAATTAGACTGTTCTTCCTTGATTAAATCGTGTGGATTGCTTCATATTCATTAATTTGGAAGCAAAATAACGAAAACACTAATTTGCCACAGCTGCTCCATTCTGTCAGGTAGAATGTTGAAAAAAGTGAAAAAAGATCCTTCTATGGTATAAAAGGATAAATTTATCAGTAACTACCCTACGAAAATGACAATCACTGCTTCAAAGCCTTAACTCAATCATCGTTTGCATTATAATAAATATCAAATTCATGTAACGACATTTACCGAGTAAACGTATAATGAGCATCACAGTAAATAGCACTACCTGCTAAAAGTAACCTAGAAAAGGTCTGTGCTTATGCTTTGGAGTGAAGAAAAAGTACAGTGGAAGCGTTGTTCAGGTTTACGCTTTAACAAATGCATATTAGTCGGCGAATGTTTGAAAAAACCACTGATAACAGATTTTAAGACTTAATTAGTGTTCGTTATCGATTGAAACGTGTGAATTGATTCATCTTAATTAAACTGAAAGAAAAAGGATGCAAACATTAATTTGCTAAAGCTACATTATTCTGCTATGTTGAAATATCAATAGTTCGTAGACAAGGTCCTTCTACATAATATAAAAAGTGTCGACGTCATTTCGAAATTTCCTGTGCGAATGACGAATTCTGTTTCGTGGCGTTAACTGGCCATAATTTGTGTCTTTAAAGGTATAAAATTCGAAATCAACTGGTTGTTTTACTCAGCCTATTGAATGAACGGACAAACGGAGTTAGATCAAAGAAGTTATCTCTTAAAAATAGCAAAAGAAACAAATCTGTAATTTATAAGACTTTCTTCACTAGCTTATTTGTATGATTTGTGATGTACAGAGTACCGCGGAAGGATTCCGAGAAATGAATCCTCAATAACGCCGACGATCAAAGCATTTGGAACTCGGCCCGTGTTAGTCAGAACACATCAGGTAATTAAGTAACTTAGAGACAATTTGTTGTTTAACAGGAAATTGATTAACTACCTAGTCCTTGTTTTGCGAAACAGTTTTCCCATCCACTGTCTTCAGTTTTACACAGAATATTTCGGCTTCCTGCTCTACCGTCCTATTATTCCACATTCTTTGACCAAATATATAGTGGTTAAAGGGCGTAATACCGGCTCCTACTGCTGAGTCGCCAGTTAGCACGAAAGGAATGTGCATGAGATTATAATTTCCGTTCATGCTGCCTTTGGTTTATCCTTCTGGTCACAACTGAACTAATTTGTTACTAGGTTCGCAACACCTAATACATACCTGCCCTAGAAGCCCTTTTTAAAGGTTAGCTCGTCTCACCAAGAATGTGACAATTATAAAATCAAATAGAATATTTCGTTTAGACGTGTTCAATTATACTAATCATACAAATTTTTCACAAGATATGCGTGTGTCATATTTTTACATGTGTGCATGTATTAATCACCTTACAACCATCCAAGTGAAATCCCATTAATCAAGTAAAGCACTTTTCCGATTCCTTAGACAAGCGTATACCATACTCGTATGTGTGTGTGTGTGTGTGTGTGTGTGTGTGTTTAAAACTGATAATTAATCAGTTAAATGTAATTATGTGTTCATAGTAATGAAACTTATGGCATTAATGACAATTTCAATTTGCGCATATCGGGAAGTGAACAAGACAATGCGAGTACTACAGTCGAAAATTTCTTTTGCAGTAAATACTGAAGAGATTATAAAAAAATTACATTAGAACAATACATCTGACTCATTAATTACTTACATATGTCAGTATAAACTAATAACTGTATAATGTAGAAAAGGCAATTCATCCAGTAGACCGGTTTCGTCCTTATTTTATTATTTATTATTTATTAATTATTTTAATATTTATTTTATCTCTTGACTTAATTTCAATGGATACTTTTACCAATCTTGTCGATCTATTACGAAAACTTATTGATACAGGTTTAAAAATGCCCCCCCCCTCTCTCATACCTGTATGCCCAGACTGTTGTATATGACCTGCCAGGTCTAATCTATCAACATCTTCATCTTTGCATCCAGTTCTTGGTTCCTCTATTCTTACTTTAATTAGGTGCAAGGTGTCTCCCAGACACACTTAGATGGAATTTCATACACTCGTGATGTGCATAATAGTGCCATTATCTTCATTAAGTTGGGAAGTCTAGTGACTATGTCAACGAGTTGTTTCAAAATGACATGTATATTTTATGTCGACACTACCATTTCTATGGTTCTGCTTAGCTTGGAGCCAGGTATTACCACGACCATCCGATCTGCCTTTTGATCTAACTGACTCAATGTACTTCCAATTATGAATAAATTTACTCATGACACTCATTGTAGTTGTTTCTTTAAAGAATATTGAATAAAAATTAATTTACAAATGGTGGGGAAAGAAGAATTATTAACCTCGTAACTAATTTTGAGATGAACTTAAAATTTCGTCTTTTATTAATTGTTAACTTGCAGTATCTATTACCTTATGTTTCTTACTTTATATAACAATTTTTAGTAAACCTTTACGTTAAAAAGCAAATTTTCGTTACAACATCACTAAAATCTTTCTTTCAGTAGACAAAATTTAATTTAATTTTCGGACCTTCATTGTTTTAACGTTTAATCATAGCAAAACTTATTATTTTACTTACTCTAAGGTAACTACCACGAAAGGAATTTGATGCCGCTGTATTCACATTATCTTGCCCCCTTTCTCACCTGGACGTCACTCGTAAATATATCATTGAAAAAATAGTGGTAAAAAATAAGTCTGGCGTGTGAAAATTTTAATTAGCATTAATCCAATTAATTTCACTCATATGAACGCAAATATTCATTTAAATATATTTACTTGATTAATTCCCATTCATAAACAGTCTCAAAAACATGTACGGCGTACGCTTTTCTAGTGAAAGTTCCATACATTATTAGATCATTATAATTGCACCTGTATGAATGGACACGTGAAAACAAGCACACATGAAAGTACATGAAATACAAGTATCTATTAAAAAGTCAATTATGGTTAAGAGATCCAACATTTAGTATAATTGAAGTGGTATAAAATAAATTTATTACTTGAGATAACAATTGTCACATTCTTGTTAAGATGAGCTTACCATGAAAAAATATGCTGCCGAAAAAGGAAGCCGAAATATTCATAGAAAATTGAAGACAGTTTATGTAAAAATCAAGCTTTGTAAAATGAGGATCAGGTAATTAATCAATTTCCTGTCGAACAAAAATAAATTGTCTACCAAAGAGTATTTCGGTACCAAATAATCTGTCAATACGGCAACGGGCAATACTTTTCTGAGTCTATCGAAATCAAGAAAAAACAATTCTGTACATCAGTTATCGCAGCACAAACCTTATACTTTGTTCTGTTCGTTTACGGTTACTACGTTGTCTTAGTAACAATGAAATCATTTAATATTAATTTATATTTGCTTTAGAATTAACGTGGCGGAGAACTTATATATATGCAATTGTGTATTAGGTGTTAGGCAACTAGTAACAAATTAGTTCAAATATGACTAGAAGGATAAACCAAAGACAGCATGAATGGAAAATATAATCTCGTGCACATTCGTTTCGTGCTTACTGGCGACTCATCAGTAGGAGCCGATATTATGCCCTTTACCCACTATATATTTGGGTGAGGAATGTTGGAAAATAGGACGGTACAATCTCCTATACGAATGTGTAAACCTGTAGTAGTGAAGCTAACTTCATATAAAGTCTTCGACAATGCGACTTCAAAGCCAACTCACTATATATAATATATACCGAGTCTGTAAAGGGTAACAACACTATGGCTATTGTGTCAATACCCGATAACAATATTATGGTACCAAAAAGGTACATGGTACCGATACAATGGATTTCAATGTATGCTATATTTCACCAAATCTGAGACTTTCAACTATTTATGAACACTTGTTACTGATTGAATTCAATATATAACAGTTAAATACTGTTTGGTGCGGAGAACTAATATATATGCAAGTATGTATTAGGTGTTGCGAACCTAGTAACAAATTAGTTCAGTTGTGACCAGAAGGATAAACCAAAGGCAGCATGAACGGAAAGTGTAATCTCATGCACATTCGTTTCGTGCTTACTGGCGACTCATCAGTAGGAGCCGGTATTACGCCCTTTAACCACTATATATTTGGGTGAGGAATGTGGGATAATAGGACGGTACAATCTCACATTCCTCACCCAAATATATAGTGGTTAAAGGGCGTAATACCGGTTCCTGATTGAGTCAGTAAGCACGAAACGAATTATGAGTATACTCTGTTCATACTGTCTTTGGTTTATCCTTCTGGTCAACAACTATAATTGATTACTAGGTTCGCAAAACCTATATTAATATATATATCATATATATATATATATATATATATATATATATATATATATATATATATATGTATCTAGTAGTTCTCCGCAAAACACAGTATTTAATTTTCATAGGTAGATGGTAAATTGGATATCAGGGATCAACTGGCAATGCATGTACATGGAGTGCAAAAATTTATACGCAACTCTCACCTCTAATTATCTCAGATATATCGTGCTTAACTTGGGAAAGCGGCATAAATAATTTTCTTTTCTTATATATACATTGCGGTTGAATCTCGGCAGTCAATTTGCCGTCTTGCTCTGATGATAATCATGAAACAAAACCGCGTCAGTACGCATGAATGATGATAGTTTGGTAAGGTTGTGCGACTGGTTATATACAATATGTTTGTTGCCTATATCTAGCTCGCCAATTTGATTTGAATGATTGTTAACACCACCCGCGTAATCTATTAAAGTTTTATTGCAAAACATTTATATAGAAATGTAACCAAAGCCGCAAAATTTCTATGTTCCTGGGCGCATAGAAATTGTGCAGCCGACATTTCCAGTTTAGTATATTTTTTGTGAGATTACTACAGGTGAGTGCCGCATGTAAAATTATGCTTTACATATGTTTTAATTGCAGTTGTATCCTTGCTAGTCAGTTTCCGTTGTGTTCTGAAGTTGATCATGGAAGATAGAAATATGACATTGTGTGTAATTGACGGTAGTTTAACTACGTTAAACGCTTGTATTATTTTTTATACTTTGTCACGACCTACAACTTGAATATTGTCATTTATTAATCAATAACATTTATACGCATATTTGTCTGTAGACTGATGAAATATTGAAGTATTATAATCAAGGTTGCGGTTTTGATATAAACACCTGACCCATTAATTACTTACATATATCAGTATAAACTAAGAAATGTATAGTGTAGAAAAGGCAATTCATCCAGTAGACCAGTTTCGTCCTAATTGGAAACTCATCATGTGCTGGTCAGAATTTGCCGCGGACAGGATTCGAACCTGGGCACGTCTGCTTCTGGCCAGTACATGATGAGTTCCCAATAAGGACGAAACCGGTCTACTGGATGAATTGCCTTTTCTACACTATACAATTCTTAGTTTATACTGACATATGTAAGTAATTAATGGGTCAGGTGTTTATATAAAGACCGCAACCTTGATTATAATAATTGTTATCACCACCCTCGCAACAAATGTTTGTTTAATTATAGAAATATTGAAGTGTTGTATTTAACATGCTGAACAATTTTGATAATTTATCTGCCATAATTTTAGAGCAAAATCAATGTGTCAGTGCGCTGCAACCATATAAGTGAGATTAACCCCAACCTGGGAGATGCAATTACTTATTTCAAAATGAAATATTTTTCTCTATGATAGTTTGACATCCAGTTGCATCATTGGGTTCAAAATTTGTCTTAAAGTAATCGCTATAACTCCAGAATACCTATTTTTCATAAATATTATGTTCTTAAAAGGAGGAAGTAGATGTAATATCCTCATAATTTAGTACTTTCAATTTAAATAAATTTATATGAGCGGCAGTATTCAATTAAATAGGTATTGTACTCGAATTTAAGTGTCTGGTTTTTCTCAGCCAAGCCTACATAAAGCGAAAGTAATTTGTAAACAATTCATTTTTATGCGTTTGTCGGAACGATGGTCAAGCAGATCTTTACAACTGCCAGTTAAAGACGGACAATTCCCTTGGTCAAATCTCCGTCAACTCTACGTCTGATTTTTTTCGGTACCCATAAACGCGAAGCCTTACAAGGCTCTGGGATGGTAATTTGTTGCCAGTAACCTCACTCAAGTCACAGTTCCACTAACGATCACGGAATATCTGTCAAGAGCCATAATTATGCTACCAAATGTTACCAGTATATTCCGTAATTATATTACTGAAAATACATACTTCCAGATTTTTTCAGTCACGTTATATTATATCGTGGTTGACAATTTACCGCTAGAATTAATGTTTTGCATACTTAATTACAATAAAACCTAAACGAATCCTAATAACTATAAACTTTTATCAAAGGTATATGACTTGGAATTCTGTCTAATTCATTCAAAATTTTTGATACTTTCAATAAGTTAAAGTACTTGAAGGGTATCGGATCCACTTTAGTAATATGAGGGTCCTAATAATTTAACGAGAGCGAATGTAGTGATATTATCATTTATTAGTCACCAATAACTTCCACTAAAAAATACATTATCTGAGTGTGCAAGATGTCATTTGATATTTCGCGAATAGCAATTCTGCTATATATATATATATATATATATATATATATATATATATATATATATATATATATATATATATATATATATATATAACTTTTGGGATATATATGTATACTTTTGGGTGTATTTGTATAGGGCAATTTAGCATGTAGTCTGCAGTTACACGTTGTGTAAAACCGATTGTCAAACTCTGGTTGACAGAATAATGTTCGTGTTTTGTCAATTATGGCGTAAACTACAAAAGGATTTGTGCATACTTTTGAGTGTAATATAATTTAACCAGACCAATTCTGTTGCCCGGCGTCTGATGTTTAGTGAAAAGATGACATACAGTGGAATAATGAATTTAAAATAGTATTACTTAATCAATCGACTTTATCTTATATTATTCATCTGTTGTCTGTAAATGGCGAAATTTCACGGTAAGCTGATTTCAGATACAGCAAGATTTTTAAGAAATTATCTGTAAACTCGTTTCTGTTTAACGCAATACTAATAAAGTATTTTCAATTTGTGGAGTTTCAATATCTTTACGGGCCTCGGATTTAAAAGTTGTATTTATTCATGTAATAAATACGCGGAATAAAATTTTCTGGCTATAATTTATGTGAAGCATAATAAGAGATAAATTATTTAATTTTGCGTGACAAACCAAGTGACGAGTCAGTTCACATATTTGCAATAAAAAATTATACTATAAATTGCTTGCCATGCGCAAGTCCTATATGAGGAGCTCATTTTCTGTCTCAGTCAATCAGACTACCAATTTAGAGACGAAACCCTGGTTTAGTAATTGCTGTGCATTTGCTAACTTGAGCATTGTCTACTTTAGACCAACTTAACATATGTATAACTTTTATGAATTATCAAGTAATATTATCATGCTTTAATTCTGTTTCACTCCTCCAGTTGGTATAGTGTTTGCCTTTATTAACAGACCAGGGTTAGTTAGTTGAACTGTTACGTTGGAAGTGATAATAATTTGTGTCCCTCTGAAGCAAGGACTCATTAAAAGGAATACAATTAAACAAAAATTGATCGCGCGGCTGGTGGTACCGATTCTTTAAATCAAGTTTGCGAGCTTGAAGTAAACACCAATCCCATTGTATTTAACCAGTCGTCGAATAAAATAACAAAACAACAGCCAGTCGCAACGCACTGACGCGTTTCGACCTTCCATGATCATCATCAGAGTACGACGGCAAACAGATTAGCGGAGATCAAATCGCATTGCATATATATGGAAAGCAAAATTAGATATGCGGCTCTCACCACTAGTAGGCTTGCATACATTGTATGTGACTGATTTAAATAATTGTAACCACCACCCACGCAATCAATTATTGTTAAGTTGTATTGTCTATATGTATGCGTGTGGCGAAAGCTACAAACAGCTAATGTTCGTAACTCAATAGAAATTGTGCAGCCGACATTTCCAGACACGTAAAATTTATGCAAGATTAATATATATGCAATACGGTTTGATCCTCGCTTGTAAGTTTGTCGTCGTACTCTGATGGTGATCATGGAAGGTCGAAATGCGTCAATGCGTTGCGATTGGCGGTAGTTTTGTTATGTTGTTCGACGACTTGTTAAATACAATGTGTATGGTGTTTACTTCAAATGTGCAAACTTGATTTAAAGAATCATTAAAAATAAGTTGGTACACAAAGTAGAATAACACGTAATATGCAGTCCCGTAGCGTAGGAAATACATTTTATATCTCCGAGCCTAATGGCCTTTGGTTAGAGTTCTAGGTCCAACTGTGGCGGTTACTATTCTGAGGTGTTCGAATAACCATTAAACCTAGATCTAATACACTGATTGATTAAGCTTTCTTATGAGAATAAAGGGAGCAACAATGCTGTAAATACAATAAGGGTGCACAAAGCTTCAACTCGACGTTGATAGAAATCAATAATGAAATGTGTTATGATGCTATTAGTATACAAATTTTACATATTTTTGGTTTAATTGAGCTAACAAATATACAGTTATGAATTTAGCGTTTCTTATAGCCACATGTTGTTAAATTTCACTTTCAGTTTTACAATTACGTCAATAAAAAAAGAATCACAATTTCATTGGAATTCTATGAACGAATAACTCGATTTGAGCGTTTGCCTTGATTTACCAAACCAGCATTGCATATAGTAAAACAGATTATATATTTCAGATAAGGAATTTTTTTAAAAGTTAGCATAATTACTAAATTTAAAAATTTAAAGTTGTTCATGAATTGGCTAATAAAACGGAATGTGTAAACTCATACTTTACTTTAATACGTTTGTAGTGTCTTTGAGGCAAGTTCTAGGTTCTACTGATGAACAGGCAGCATTCTCGAAGCTCGTGATTAAGAGCTATGGCTCATTATGACTTTGGATTAATGTTCTATTAAAAAGTAAATCAACATATGGTTTATGCACACTGTAATCCATGCATAACTGAATATTTATTAGTTACTCTGAGCCAAATATATTCAAAAGCTACCAATCAGGGGTTTTCGGGTTTTGCGAACCTAGTATCAAATTAGTTCAGTTGTTACCAGAAGGATAAACCAAAGACAGCATGAACGGAAAGTATAATCTTATGCACATTCGTTTAGTGCTTACTGGCCACTCTTCAATAGGAGCCGGTATTACGCCATTTAATCATCATATATTTGGGTGTAAAATGTAGGAGATTATACCGTCCTATTATCCCACATTCCTCACCCAAATATATAGTAGTTAAAGGGCGTAATACCGGCTCCTACTGATGAGTCGCCAGTAAGCACAAAACGAATGTGCATGAGATTCTAATTTCCGTTCATGCTGTCTTTGGTTTATCCTTCTGGTCAGAAATGAACTAATTTGTCACTAGGTTCACAACATCTAATACATACTTGCGTGTATATTAGTTCTCCGCAACAAAGAGTATTTAACTGTTATATAGTGAATTGAATGATGTAATGCTTACCGCGAAATGTGACAACTGATATCGATAAAGGCCAGAATGTATGGATTAACTGGAGTAACAGGTGTTCAGAAATTGTTGTAATTCTCAATTTTGGTTTACTATAGCATATATCATATCATTTTAGGAACATGTACCGACTTGGAAACCATTGTGTTAGTACCAAGTACCTTTTCGGTATTATAATGTTGGTATCAGTTACTAACATAATAAAACGGACATTGGTTGTGCGGGTGGTGATAACATTTATTATAATCAAGGTTGCGGTCTTGATATAAACACCTGACCCATTAATTACTTACATATGTCAGTATAAACTAAGAATTGTATAGTGTAGAAAAGGCAATTCATCCAGTAGACCGGTTTCGTCCTTATTGGGAACTCATCAAGTACTGGCCAGAATTTGCCGCGGACAGGATACGAACCTGGGCAAGTCTGCTTCGGAATCTGGTGCTCTAACCACTGAGCTATCCTGCCGCACACTACACTACACACAATTTTCAGTTATATGCTAACTAATGTAACTTGGTTAGTCAATTTTTCCTTTAGGTGGAGCTCATATGGCATCCATTTAGACACAAAGTTCCAACTAACCATACCCAATCTGTCATTACTGAACAGACACCACATTACATGGGGAAGTGGTATTGAAATGAACATTTATATAATTAAACGAACATTGGTTGCGCGGGTGGTGATAACAATTATTATAATCAAGGTTGCGGTCTTGATATAAACACCTGACCCATTAATTACTTACATATGTCAGTATAAACTAAGAATTGTATAGTGTAGAAAAGGCAATTCATCCAGTGGTTAGAGCACCAGATTCCGAGGCAGACGTGCCCAGGTTCGAATCCTGTCCGCGGTAAATTCTGGCCAGCACATGATGAGTTCCCAATAAGGACGAAACCGGTCTTTGGATGAATTGCCTTTTCTACACTACACAATTCTTAGATTATACTGACATGTAAGTAATTAATGGGTCAGGTGTTTATATCAAGACCGCAACCTTGATTATAATAATACTAACATAATATTCATAGTGTTAGTATCCTTTACAGACTCGGTATATATATATATTATATAGAGTGAGTTAGCGTTGAAATCGCATTGTCGAGACTATACGATGTTAGCTTCTCTACTGCAGGTTTACACATTCGTCTATGAGATTGTATCGTCCTATTATCCCAGATTGCTCACGCAATTATACAGTGGTTAAAGGGCGTAATACCGGCTCCTACTAATGAGTCGCCAGGAAGCACGAAACGAATGTGCATGTGATTATAATTTCCGTTCAAGCTGTCTCTGGTTTATCCTTCTGGTCACAACTGAACTAATTTGTTACTAGGTTCGCAACACCTAATGCATACTTAAATATATATATGTTCTCCGCAACAAATGAGAAGGATAAACCAAAGACAGCATGAACGGAAGTATAATCTCATGCCATTCGTTTCGTGTTACTGTGACTCATCAGTAGGAGCCGATCGCCCACCACTCTATATTGGTGAGGTATGTGGGATAATAGGACGGTACAATCTCCTGGACGAATGTGTAAACCTGCAGTAGTGAGCCTAACATGCATATAAAGTCTCGACAATCGACTCAATCTACTCACCTATATATATATATACGAGTCTGTAAAGGATCTAACACATACATTAAGTTAGTAACCGATACCAACATTATAGCACCGAAAAGGTACATGGTACTAACACAATGGTTACCGAGTCGGTACAAGATAACAACCTGATGGATATCAACATATGCTACAGTTTACCGAAATAGAGAATTAAAATTTCTCAACACCTCTTACTCCAGTAAATCCATACACTCTGGCCTTGATCTTTATTAGTTATTAAATTTCGCGGTAAGCATGACATCATTCAATTCAATATATAAGAGTTAAATACTGTTTGTTGCGGAGACCTGATGTGTATGCAAGTATGTATTAGGTGTTGTGAACCTAGTAAAAAATTAGTTCAGTTGTGACCAGAAGGATAAACCAAAGAGAGCAAGAACGGAAAGTATAATCTCATGCACATTCATTTCGTACTTACTGGCGACTCATTGGTAGGAGCTGATATTACGCCCTTTAACCACTATATATTTGGGTGAGGTGTGTGGGATAATATGATTGGACAATCTCCTAGGCGAATGTATGATTGTAAATTTGTTTGTGAAATATCGATAAACGGTAATTACACAAAACTTATAATTGCATGTTGGGTATTCATTGTTTCTAATGAAATGAATATATTTCAAGACTGTATTACATATTCTATATATGTAAATAATTTCAGTTAAAAATGGATGAGTATACTTCATGTCTTTTGATTTTACTCTATGGTGCATTGTATGAAATCTGGATATTTATTTTGCATGAACCAAATAATTAATTCTTATTTGAGCTCAGATACTTATCTGATAATAGAAGGTCGAAATGCGTCAGAACGTGTGACTAAAGATAGATTTTCTGTGTTTTGCGAGTGACTGAACACACTAGGGTCTGGTGTTTATATCAATCTCGCAAACTTGCTAGAAAGAATTGTATTCACCACACCCGCAATCAGAGATTGCGTATGTGTGTAATTTATACACACGTGGCGATAGCTGCATAAAGCTAATGATCGTGACTGCATAGTAATTGTGCAGCCAACGTTATCAGTCAAGTAAGATGTGTGCGGAGCGTAATAGAAGTGAAAGCCGCAAATCTAACTTCGCTTTGCTTGTATATGCATTGCGGTTCGATCCTTACTAAATAGTTTTTCGCCGTGCAATGGCAATATTCATGAAAGGCCGAAACGCGTCAGTACCTGTGGAAGACGTTAGTTTTGCTTTGTAGTACGACTGGTTAAATAAAATGGAATTTATGTTTATATCAAGCTCGAAAATTGGATTTAGATGATAGCAACTTGTCTGTTTGAAGAAAATGCACATGTTTGTTTTTTGTGCAGCACATTTTACTTTCTTGCTTACTTTTTCGATATGCACCGCACGTATATCCATATTTATTTACGCTCATACTTCGTCAAGTTTTAGTAAATCCCGCACTCTTGCCTTTCCTCGTTGTAAATTTCATTTCATCCAGTTGGTCTGGCATAATGACTGTGTTGTTACCGAATTTGTTGCTAGTGTTACATTGGGTAAGGTCGACTATGATCAGATCTGATGTGCTGGTTGACCGCATTTTGTTTCTGCTAATTCAAAACAAATGGAATATTCTTTCGGAATGCGAGCCTTAACAAATTTCACAATACCCTTTCCATTTCATAAATATAGATATAATTTTATTAGATACAAGACCAGTGTCTTTTCCATAATCTTCTCATATTTACAAATGAATATATATATATATATATATATATATATACTCTATATATATATGGATAAACATACCTACAGCCGGATATATACAAGCAGGAAAGCATATTGGAGCATTGAGCAATTGACTGGTGGTTCCCCATTTTTGTCACTACCCCCTTTAGATTTTCGATTTCGCTTTAGTTTCAAAATATATATATATATATATATATATATATATATATATATATATATATATATATATGGATGAGCATACTGCAGCTGGATATATACAAGCAGGGAAGCATATTGGAGCATTGCAGGCATTGACTGGTTGTTCCCATTTTGTCACTACCCCTCTTTACGTTTTCGATTTTAGCTTCTATTTCAAATATATATATATATATATATATATATATATATATATATATATATTCTTTTGAGCTAGCCACATACGAAGCCTTATGGATAAACAAATTGCAGCCGGATTTATGTAAGCAGAAGAAGCACGTACAAGCATTGAGCTTGAACTGGATGTGACGCACGCAATTTGATTGGTTTCTATTTTTCACACTCTCTTTGTTCACATATTTCTATCATGTTTTGCTTTCCAATTTATATATAAAGATATGTTCATGAGTAGATATTTGAGAAGACCATGAGAAAGAAAATTTTCTTATATCTGATAAAATTTCTTTGTTTTTGCACACAGGAAGGTACATGAATATAATGAATATATATATATATATATATATATATATATATATATATATATATATATATAATATCTCTTGGAAGATTTTAAACAGTTCTTTAAATCACGTTTGCGAGCTTGAAGTAAACAAATTCCATTGTATTTAACCAGTAGTCGAACAACCTAGCAAAATTACCTTCAACCACACGTGGTTACTTTTCTGTATAAACTCAAGTTATATTATGATGCATAGAGTCATTACACGGGATCGATGAGATGTTTATGTGTTTAAATCGAACAAGAATAGCGCCAGAGTTAAGAATAGAATCTAAACAAAAAATAGGTTCAATGTATGCGAGATTGCTAGAGGTGAGAGCCGCATATCTAAATTTGATTTCCATATATATTCAATGCGGTTTGATCCTCGATAGTCAGTTTGCCGTTGTACTCTGATGATGATCATGGAAGGTCGAAACGCGCCAGTGCGTTGCGCCTGGCGGTAGTTTTGTTATTTTGTTCGACGACTGGTTAAATACAATTGGATTGGTGTTTACGTCAAACTCGCAAACTTGATTTAAAGAATTTTTACCACCAACCGCGCAATCAATTATTGTTAAATTGTATTGCCTATATATGTATATGTGGCGAATGCTGCAAACTTTTAATTTTCGTGACTGCATAGAAATTGTGCATCCGACGTTTCCAGTCAGGTTCAATGTATGCGAGACTGCTAGATGTGAGAGCCGCATATCTAAGTTTTCGTTACATATATATGCATTGCGTTGTGATCCTCGCTAGTCAGGTTGCCCTCGTACTTTGATGATGATCATGGAAGGTCCAAACGCGTCAGTGCGCTGCGACTGGGATTGGTGCTTACTTCAAGCACGCAAGCTGGATTTAAAGAATTGTTGAATTTTGTCGGGTATTCAATTAAACATTACTAAATAGCGAACTTAGTATCTAGTCCGTTCTTATTGGATCATGATAACTTGCAAACATCAGAATGAACAAATTGTATACATTTTGTGCTACACAGTAAAATACCATATCGTTAATCAAGTAATAGGCGACAAATATACAATGCAGTCTACTATACATATACGTATTAGAGCAATATTAATGTCCTTTTCTGATAAAGTAATTCACAATGCAAGATCCAATTATAAAACTGTTGTACATGCGCTACATAAAAAGTGTATACATTTTAGTTTCGAATTTTAAAGGATTATTTGTGTTGTTGAATCCGATATCGATTTGATAAACGTGGGTCTAGACGATTTTACTTCCTAACTCCCGCTTTCCTATCACCTTTACTTGGTCAACAATATTGCAGGTTGATGTTTATTGTTGACTGTAACATTGTTAGCAAGCTAGTACAAAACGCACGTGACAATGCGATAAAACCCTGTGTTCATTCTGACTTTGGAATGCTTTCCAGGTTCTATGCAGATCTACAAGTTACCCGTTGCTCTATGACTATAAATAACAATCACCGCAATACAAATAATACGCTTATATATAATAATATATATATATATATATATATATATATATATTGGCTTCTGTTAAAATATAGGAATTAATTAACAGTTTAATACACTAAAAAATAGACCAAATTTTTTTATACCACGCGCGAGAAGACAGGCTTCAAGGAAATTAATGTCACACTCGAAACACGGTATATCAATGATAATTTAATAATGATGTATATGCGTTTTTTTGCAGAGAACTAAAATAAATGCAATTTTGTATTAGGTCTCGAGCACCGGACAACAAAGTAATTCAACTAGGATCAGAAGGAGTAATCTCATTTACACACGAATCGTGCTAAATGGTGACTAATTAGAAGGAGCCAGTACTGCGCTATATACTCACTGTATATTTGGTCAAGAAATGTGGCAATTTTGAATGGTTCAATCTATTATACAAATTTGCATTCAAACAGTAATGGAGTTAGCATCATGTAAAGTGTTCCGCAAGGACACTTAAAAGTACCGAGCCTTTAGTGGTTACCAACGCGATGACATTCAAAATACAAAGCCTCAAACTACTTCTAACACAATGGTTTTCAAAATACCGAGCCTGTACATGGTAGCAACTTAAGGGTTTTTAAAATATTTTATATGCAGTTAACATCATTACTGGTTGAATTCACTTCTCCGCAACGAAGAATATATGACTATTATATATATTTAATCGAATGATGTCATGCTTACCATGAAATTTGATAAGTGATGATGATCGAGGCCAGCATGTGCGGATTTACTGGAGCAACATTTATTAATAATTGGTTGTATGTCTTAATTTTGGTAATAGCAAGTCTACCTTGAAATCCATTGTACTCGAACACTACAAAGGCTTAGTAATTTTGTAATTATTGTGATAATAACATGTGCTGACATATTATTTCGAAAACCAGTTTGTTGGTACAAAAAGCAGGCTCTAATTTTGAAAACCGTTGCGTTGATACCCGATACAAAATCGGTGTCTGTAAAACCCATCCGCTTATACTCTATACAGGTTTGGCGTGTTTTATATATATTAAGTTAAAATTGAAATCTCATTGCCGAAGACTTTTTGTAAGGCTAACTTCAGTATTGCTTA
Source organism: Eudiplozoon nipponicum (assembly GCA_029291075.1). Classification (NCBI taxonomy): domain Eukaryota; kingdom Metazoa; phylum Platyhelminthes; class Monogenea; order Mazocraeidea; family Diplozoidae; genus Eudiplozoon; species Eudiplozoon nipponicum. The sequence continues at coordinate 12,051 of JAQBSW010006338.1, read as the reverse complement.
AATACCGTGTCATATATGAGATTGTACCGCGCAAATGTTCAAAATTTTATGAACAAAATATGTAGTAGGCAAAGGGCGTAGTACAGCTCCTAACATAATGTCACTAGTGTGCACGGAAACCATGTAGACATGAGATTATACCTTACGTCCATACTGCCTTTCGTAAACCTTTGTGGTTCTATATAAACTAATATGCTACAGTTGTATTTATAAATAATTTCCGCAACAAAGAATGTAAGATTTTTTACTTTTAATTAAACGATTTCATGGTAGCCATAAATTACCATAAACAGTGATGATTGACAGCAGAATGCAAGGATTTCCTGGAGTGACGGGTGTTCAGAAATGGTTGTAATTCTTAATTTTGGTGAAATGTACCCGGTCCATATAATCGTTGTCTTGTTGTAATCATTCGAACACAGGTTGCACGAACGGTGATAAAAATAATAAAATCAAGTTAGCGATCTTGATATAATCACCAGTCCCATTATATACATACATTTTCAGTATAAACTAAGTATTGTATAATGTAGAAAAGGAAATTCATTTAGTAGTTAAATACTGTTTGTTGCGGTGAACTAATATAAATGCAAGTATGTATTAGGTGTTGCGGACCTAGTAACAAATTATTTCAGTTGTGACCAGAAGGATAAACCAAAGGCAGCATGAACGGAAAGTATAATCTCATGCACATTCGTTTCGTGCTTACTGGCGACTCATCAGTAGGAGCCGGTATTACGCCCTTTAAACACTATATATTTTGGTCAAGAATATATTATCCCACATTCTTGACCAAAATATATAGTGATTAAAGGGCGTAATACCGGCTCCTACTGATCAGTCGCCAGTAAGCACCAAACGAATGTGCATGAGATTATACTTTCCGTTCATGCTGCCTTTGTTATCTTCTAGTCCAACTGACTAATTTGTTACTAGGTTTGCAACACCTAATACATAATTCATTTAGTAGACTGATTTCGTTCTTATCGGATACTAATCACTTATTTTTGAAAATTTGCTGCGGGTTGGGCTCGAACATAGGCACGTCTGCTTCGGAATCTGGTGCTCTAACCACTGAGCCATCTAAAGGAAAGTCTAGCTAAGAAACATTAGTTTTTATATAACTAAAAATTGCGAGTAGTCTGTGGCATAGTGGCTGAGTTTTTAGAGCAACACATTACATAGCAGACGTGTCCAGGTCCGAGCCCTGTTGGCAGCAAATTCTGGACAGTACGCGATGAGTTTCCAATAAGCATGATATCGGTCTACTGGATGAATTGTTTTTGCTACATTAGACAATGTTTAGTTTATACTGTAAAAATGTATATAATGGTACTGGTGTTTACATAAAAATCGCAACCTTGATTTAAATAATTATGTTGGTACCCTTTACAGGCTGGATATATATTTCATACAATGTGTGGTTCTATGAAGTCTCATTGCCAAAATCTTTATATGAAATTAACTTAATTTTTATTCGAATACTCCATCGTAAATGAGATTATTCCTTCCACCTCTACCGCAGTTTTTCACCAAATATATCGTGAGTATGGGGCATAGTTCCGGAAACTACTCAAGGGTCGCCTGTAATAACAAATCGCATGTGTACAGGAGGTTATAAATTTTCTGCATGCTGACTTTGTTATATTCTTCCGGTCGTATTTAAAGTATTTTTTTACCTTGTTCATAATTCCTAATACACTATTTAATTTTACTTCGCAGTATTACTATGTAATATAAAATTTATATAAGCCCATCAAAGCAATGTGTTGATTGCCCCGTTTATTATCTATCTTACCAAGTATTTTTCGGATAATATTAATTCCGTGTTTTCTCCAGTTTAATGTCCTCAGGCTTATACGTATTTTATCCGCATTTTTCTGTATGCACGGATGACTGAACTTCGACATTTAGATTGTATTGTAATTATGCAATTTTCTCATTACTTGAAGTTCACTGATGACAACCTTACTGTCGTTAATTTATTGTTTGTCTAATTTTTGGGCAAATACGTATGTTCCGAAATTATCTGGTTTTCCTCCCAAACTCTTCCACAGTTAGGCTTATTCTCATTCACCATTGTTGATTTATTGCATCAATTTTCCTTATTTTTGTTGCTAAAATTTTCCTTCAATTTTCTTCTCCTTTGTGTTTGGAGATTTCCGTATTTTGCCTGATTTCTCGGTTACATAATACAAAGTTGAAATGTTCATTTTCGACATTGCATTTTATTGTTATAATGACAAGTTTAGCATGTTCATATACAGGGTGTACATTGCCTAGCAAAGTAATGGATTTTTAATATTAAATTCATCAGAAGCCTACACACAAACACACACACACACATATATATATATATATATATATATATATATATATATATATATTAGGACCAGATAGGTCTATTAAATGAAATGCATTTGCTGTCATGTTCGGTGTTTAACTTATATAGAAAATAACTTATCGTTTCGTGTCAAAGTAAATTGAATCAATATCGTTTCATCAGGTGGAAAATTGTTTGTTTAGCCTTTAAATTATCCAAGCACTATGTGTAATACAATTCGGCTTACTTAGGTTTGTTTTTCCAGCAAGTGCTGCTTTATAGGCTGGCGGTAGTTTTGTTATGTTGTTCGACAACTGGTTAAATACAATGGGATTGGTGTTTACTTCAAGCACGCAAACTTGATTTAAAGAAGTGCTGCTTTAGCCAACGTAGAGACGAATATGTGTGGGCCTACTATATCAGGTGAAATACGATGTTCATCCTACTCCTGGTACTGCCTCAATAGTTTTAGCACGAATGCTTGGGAGCCATACGAGCTGAGAAGATTTTGGCATCGGCATGCATATTCGTCACATACTAAGTTGTTCAACGCATTTGGCTTGACTGGTCTTGGTTTTAAGCAACATAGCATATTATCACGAATATCAATTTGTCATGCCAACGGATAAGAGTCTTTCTATAATGAATTTTATCCTAGGCCATAATGATTTCCGGACTCACTAACTAAGGCGGATAATTCATCTTAACAGAATTTTGATTATGAACCTCGTTTCTGCAATTGAGTAATGTACATTCCACTAATAAAAATAAATAAAATATTCAGATCAATTCTATTAGTGCACGCAACTAATATTCGTGCAAAACACGAACCAGTTCTGAGAAAATAAGTAAAGATGAAGACTTATTGCGGTACTTTATTAGAATTAAAATATAAGTCCTTTCAACTTAGGCTCAGGACTGTTTCAGTGTGGAATTGAGATCTATTCAAAGCTTAAATTCAACAGTTATGGACGACTGAGATCTCCCATAGAATAATCGTCAATTATGGAAAGAAAAAGAAAATACGTTTTATATTTATTGAAAAAGTTAATTTTATTCGTGGCCTTTATCGAACATCCCATATTTATTCTCAGATCGATATATTATAATGGAAATTCTAAATGCGTATTTATGTACGCCTAATAGTAATCGTCATGAAAATTGGCGTGATACCCATTTGACCACGACAAAATTTAAGAAAAATAATGTTTGACAAAACCTCCTAAACTAACCTCATTTTGCGCTATGTTTACGCAAGCTAGGCTATTCAGAAAAGTGTCGAGTACAACGACATAAACATGATTTTCGACAGGACCGAGTTAGTACAGCTTAATCTTCGCAAAATTGCAGCAACTACAAGAATAAGGAAACGATTGAAAACGAAAAACAACAATACGAATAAAAACAACAGTTAGTTTCACAATGCAAACAACAGGGAGAGAGTGAAAGAAATAATGTTTAAAACATGTAGAATGTCTAAATGTCGAACATAAGCGGAATTATTTTTACGATTTCACGCCCGGTTAAACGTTATTGTTTTTCTTTCGCCACAAACAATATCTTAGAGGTTAAACGCAAAATTTGATTTAAATTGAAGCCTCGTGTTGTATGCATCGAAAAACATACGTAATAATTTGATTGAGATTACATGGAGAGGCAGAATGATTCAGTAGTTGTGTTGGGTATTCCTCCGTTAAAAGTGGTATATTAGAGTGCACAGAATATGCGAATCCAAAATTTTATTAAAAAGTTTTTGTGATTCTCTTCAGCATGGTATAAATTTACCATACACTTTGATCAAGATTGCGATCTCTACGTAAAACTCATTGTCATATTTTCACAATCCCCCTTTATAGCAAAATGAACGCTGAAATGTAACTCTTGATCAATAAGTTGAACAATCGAACTGAGATCTAACCACAGTGAATACTCATAAAATTTTCGATTAACTGAAATTCTAAGCATAATAATTTCAGAATTCAATCTGCCTTACTTGTTTAGACTGTCGTCTTCACAGTGTCTCTCAGATGCCGGATTATGAGGGATTGCATTTGTAGCAGGTGTGCCGAATGGCTGTTAATCTTATTTTCAAGAAATTTAGCCTATCTTCAAAATCACAGTGCTATTGAACAATACGGGCCAAAAGTATATTTTGTATAGAGTTGGCTTTGCACGCGCATTGTTAAACACTTTATATGAAATAGACTCTGCTACTGCTTTAATAAACATAAGTATGAAAATTGCTACGTTAAAAAGTGAAAATTTTATCGACAAAATATATAGTAGGCATTGATATCATCATCATCATCATCATCATCATCATCTTCATGATGATGCACATCCAAAGCTAAAAATGACTAATGTTTCACTGCCATATAACCATAAGAAGCGAAAAAATATATAAATATATTTATAACGGAAAAAAATTATAATTCAGACACAAATTGTTAATGAGATTTACGATAGAGGGAGAGAGAGTGTACCTAGTTACTATGAGTAAATTTATCAGGATAGCTAAAAGATGTGGGACAAACTAAACCTCTACACAATACCATTTTAGCCATTCAGCATTAGGACAAGGCAAAATGAACAAAACGAAGCATAGATATCCATTTTGCGTGTATCCAGTAGAGACTCGGCATTTTGAGAACCGTTATGTTGGTGCCCAGAACCGGCTAGGTCGGTTGAAAACCATCGTGCTGGTACCTGTTACAGGGTCGATGTATATTATATATATAATATATATAATATATAATATATATATATATATAATATATAATATATAATATATATATACATCGAGCCTGTAAAATATACCAACACGATGGTTTTCAATCGACCTAGCTGGATCTGGGCACCAACAAAACGGCTTTCAAAATACCGAGTCTCTACTGGGTACACGCAAATGGATATCTATGCTTCGTATTGTTCATGTTTCCTTGTCCTAATGCTGAATTAGCTATAATGCTATTGTGTAGAGGTTTGTTTGTCCCCCCACACACACACATATATATATATATATATATATATATATATATATATATATATATATATATATATATATATATATATATATATATATATATATATATATATATATATATATAGTAGTTGGTTTCTGCGAATTCATTTTCATTACTGCTGTTGAATGCACATTCATATTGGAGATTGTACCGTCCATCTGTTCCAATTTATTTATTAATTATGTTTTGCGTATAGGGCATAGCACCGGCTCCTACAAATGAGTCGTCATTAAGCACGAAATGCATGTGTACATGAATTATACCGTCTGTTCAGAATAATTTTTTCATACACTTCTGGTCCTATTTCAACATATTTGTTGCTAGTCACGCGCTAACTATTACATAATTTATTGAAAACTTGTTGAAGAAGCATTTTGTTTTCATGTTGTACTGGAGCCTTCTTGTTCAGTATTCCACTTATCATATCCTTCCAGGCAGTGAATTTAAGCCTAAACTTTCTGCCAGAGTTCCTGATGAAAACTTATTTTTACTGGATATATAAGTTTGGGTACACTGTTTAAAGAAACTAGTTTGTAATAAAGCTAGTCGCCGCTTTACACGCATTCTAATGTTTCGTTTCATAAACTTGCATCGACCAAAGCTTTAATACAATTTTCATCTCAAAAACAGTTAATTCAAAAATATTTTTAATTCTGAGTATTTGCTTGTCCATTGATTAATTACGTAATTCTCCTAATTGTATTAACATAAAGGTTGTTGTTTTTGATTTTGCTCCTGGCCGCATAATTTGATTCAATTTACATAAATCTTGATTATTTAAATCAAGTTTTTGAGCTTGGAATAAACACCAATCCCATTGATTTTAACCAGTCGTCGAACAACGTAGCTAAACTACCGCCAGTCACACGCACTGACTCGTTTCGACCTTCTATGATCATCATTATTCTATCTTGGAAAACTGACTAGCAAGGATCAACCCGCATTGAATATAAATATGGAAAGCAAAATAATATACAATTCAACAATCATTGATTGCGCGGGTGGTGATAAAAATTCTTTAAATCTTTGGTTGTCTAATTGTATTAACTATACATATGTGGCGTAAGCTGCAAAAGGTTACTGTTCGTGACTGCATAGTAATTGTGCAGCCGATATTTCCAGTCAAGTACAATGTATGCGAGACTACTAGAGTTGAGAGCCGCGGTTTTATCCTCGCTAGTCAGTTTTCCGTCGTACACAAATGATGATGATCATAAAAGTTCGAAATGCACCATTGCATGCGATTGGCGGTAGTTTTGTTTTGTTGTTCGACGGCTGGTTTAATAAAATGGGATTGGTGTTTACTTCAAGCTCGAAAACCTGATCATATTAAAAGATGTATTAATTGGTTCTCAGTGCCGTCCTTTTCGTTTCGGATTTGACCGCATTTTTCTTGTGCGGGACAATTGTTAGCACTCATAGGTCGGCAAAATCTTGAACCTTTTATCTTTTCAGATGATGTAATCTTTGGCCTCAGTTGATGGGTTCTCACTTGTCCCTTCTCCTTTAAGCCTTCAATTAGCTGATTGTCTGAAAGCGCTTTAGGATCAAGATCCGCCATTGATCTTTTACAAATATTTCGAGACGTTATTTCCAGTCTCATCTTCAGTGTTGACACAATACGCACAGGAGTAAAACACAACTTGTGGCAAATGTGGTATCCTCATTCAAGACAGATATATTTATATATATTTTAATTGTCTTCATAATATCCGGTCTTCATACCTAGTCTCTAATACTCAAATGTATACAAAAACTTATCCCTGTCCCCCTCCGCGCACATATCTACCTATAAACATGTGTATTTGAACTATAAGCACACCTAATGGATTGACATACACGCCTATCAATGAAGTCTATATTTTAATTGCTGTACCGGACGCATAGAAAGATCAACAATTTTTGAATTCTATATTGCTGTAATCCTCACCTGCCCCCCAGTTCACCTAATTCCATCCAGCTTGCAATCGGTTATATACAGGGAGATTAAAAAACTATTGAAACTCTATAGAGTATTATTCTATCATTTTGACAAAACCGAATACGGAAGTTACACTAACTAAATCGTCTTTCCGCTCAGTACACATTTATACTCATATCCTATATGAATTAGTTTCTGTATTAAAATATCGTATATATCTATATATATAGATAAACATATAAGCAACTATGTGGGTTACTCCCACATCTTTTATAAATATCTATATATCTAAATATAACTATACCTACGTGTATACACTATATATATACGAATACATATATATATATATATATATCAGCAATCTTTTATATTTTAATTTTATTTTTACTTATATATTTGTACCCACATCTTATAAAATATCCATTTACACATATGTCCACACGCTATCTATGTATATATATATATAGATAAGCATATAAGCAACTATGTGGGTTCATCCCACATCTTTTATAAATATCTATATATTCAATCGTGTATATACCATATATATAATATGAATCTCATACAAGCAACACTGTGAGTCCCGCAACGGATAAATTATATCAGTAAAACACTTTTATATATCTATTTTATTGTCTATCTATATACTTCTATATATATATATATATATATATGTAGATATATGTATCTATAAGCAGTTGAAATAGGTTCTTTGAAATTCAACCACTTACAATTTATATGTATATATAAATATCAAAAGCATATATATCTTCCCGTCTACACCTCATATATATATATATATATATATACATAATGCCTATCTCAATTCACATAAGCAACCATGTGAGCTTTTCCCACCTTATATATAAAATCTAAATATTCTTCTACATATATATTGTGAATATCTAAATAAGCATTTAAGCAACCATGTGAGTTCACCTCACATCTTATATGAATATTTAGAATCATCCATATATATGTATTTGCGAAATATAGATGCCCATATTTGTTAAATATATTTAGATAAATATATAAGCAACAACGTGAAATTCTCTCACATCTTATATAAATTGAAATGTTCATCATATATATACATATATAACTATAGCCATATTACCGCCCTCTAACTCCCTCTAATTCGTTCTGTTTTCTCCCCTTTCATAGTCGTGGTCTCTTATTTAGATTTATTGTTAGCTCTGATTCCTCTAATCTACGTTTCTTTCCATTAGAGAAGGCTTCATTGAATATTGGGCCTAATGATTTTTCTACACATGTCATATTCATGACGTTCATTCCTGATTTTATTTCAATTGATTCTCTAATCAACCTGGTTAATCTATTTCGGTTACATAGTGCAATCCGTTTACAGCCGTCCCAGTTTATTTGATGACCTGACTCCATTGAGTGTCTGGCTAGATCCGATCTATTACTATGTCTGTATTTGCATGCAGTCTTATGTTCACCTCTACGTACCTTTATTGGACGCATGGTTTCACCTATATACCTAAGATTGCAATCTTTACAAGGTATCTCATAAACCCCTGATGTGTTAAGAGGTTCTATTTTTTCTTTTTGATTCGGTAACTTATTGCCTATTGTAACTGTTTGTCTTAACACTGTTCTTATGTTGTATTTTGTTGCTAATATCCTAATCTTTCTACTTAATTTGGAGTCTGGTAGAACCAGAGTTCTGTGCTTATCTTCATTCTGATTATCTAAATCTCCTGTCCGTTTCTCCTGTGTTATTCTTCTCTTAAATCGCAATAATGTCTCCTTTATGATTTTCTCAGTTAATTTTTCCGGATAACCATTTATCCTGAATATTTCTTTCAATTTCATTAGTTCTTTATCCCTATATTTTAAATCCACTATTTTAAGACTTCTTATTATCATAGATTTTAGAATGCCTATTTTCATCCCAAACGGGTGGTTAGAGCAATAATTCAGGAGGATACCAGAATAAGTATCCTTCCTATAAATATCTTTCTCTAATGTCTGACCCATTCGTTTTAATTTTACATCTAGAAACGATAATTCTTCTTTGTTTTCTTTTTCCAATGTGAATTTTACCTCTCCCAGTTGATTAGCTAAATACAGAAAATTCTCCAACTCATTGTCCCCATGATTCCAAATTAGGAAGATATCATCTAGGAATCTTAAATATAAGCATGGTTTGAGGGGAGATCTAAGTAGGAGATTTTTTTCTAAATAATGCATATAAATATTAGCGACTGGGACTGATAATGGTTGTCCCATAGGAACACCTTTAACTTGAAGGTAGAATTCATTTCTAAATATAAAGTATGTAGAGGACATACAAATTTTTAACATTTCCATAATACTACTTAACATCATTTTACTCCCTTCTAGTATTTCAGGGTATTCAGTTAGGCAACGTTGGACACACTCTAATGCAACCTGTACCGGAATGTTCGTATACATAGATACCACATCCAGGCTTGCCAGTTTATCATTCTCTAATAATTTATATTTACTAATAATATCCGTAAAGTGATAAGTATTCTTTAATGTATAATCTAGAAAATAGGTGTATTTTCTTATTCTATGGCACAGAAATTTGGACATTTTATAAGTTGGAGAATTCTGGACATTGACAATTAACCTAAGTGGATTATCTTTTTTATGAATTTTTACTAGACCATACACTCTGGGAGAGAGTGAATCTCTTTGTATTAATGATTTACCAAGTACTGAATCCAATTCCCCAGATCCGATCATTTGATTAATTAAAGCTTTAACCTCACCTTGTAATTTGTCCGTTGGGTCCTTATTTATTTTATGGTAAACTTCTTTATTATTTAATTGTGCGTACATCTTATCCTCATAATCCCTCTGGTTTATTAGTACTGTTGCTCCACCTTTATCTGCTTTAAGGCATAACACCTTATTAGATAACAACTCCGATCTTAATCTTTTCAAGTCATAATTCTTTTTACATTTATCCTCCTTATGTTCTAATACTAATTTTGCAACATCCAATTCAAATTTAGTTTTCTCTTTTCCTGGGAGGAATTGTGCGATTTTAACTGTCTCGGTAATAATTTCATTCTTAGGTATGTATTCAATAGGAACAGCTGTGTTCAGTCCCAGGTTGAGTATTCTCTTTTCATTATCTTTGAGATCCATAGATGATAAGTTTATTACCCGTTTCGACACAAAAGAATCGTTTGGAATATTTCTTCCAGGCCTATAGATTCCCAGGTTTACAAGTTTCTTATCATGCCTCTTTTTAACCTTTTGAATTTCTTTATTCCTAGCCTTATCAGTGAAATCCTCTATACATTTAAGGTCCATTGAATGTAATATCAAGAGCAACCTTGACCTTATTTTAGTTTTTTCTCTAATTAGTTCATATTTTCTTTTTTCTTGACTTTTTATCGATGATTTCATTAAATGTATAGAAAGTTCTTGTTTCAGAATATTTCCTACTCTATCTAGCTGAAATGGTAGTCTAAATTTAAAGCATTTAGGTATAGTATTAAATTTTAAACATAATTTTAAGAATGAGATATGTTCCACTTGCCTTCCAATTTGTATTTTCCTCCTTTTGTATTGGTTGAATAATTGCACGACGATCCGGTCGTATTTTTGATTTAAGTACATTTTAAAAGATGTATTATTTTGGTTCTCAGTGCTGTCCTTTTCGTTTCGGATTTGACCGCATTTTTCTTGTGCGGGACAATTGTTAGCACTCATAGGTCGGCAAAATCTTGAACCTTTTATCTTTTCAGATGATGTAATTTTTGGCCTCAGTTGATGGGTTCTCACTTGTCCCTTCTCCTTTAAGCCTTCAATTAGCTGATTGTCTGAAAGCGCTTTAGGATCAAGGTCCGCCATTGATCTTTTACAAATATTTCGAGACGTTATTTCCAGTCTCATCCTCCTGAATTATTGCTCTAACCACACGTTTGGGATGAAAATAGGCATTCTAAAATCTATGATAATAAGAAGTCTTAAAATAGTGGATTTAAAATATAGGGATAAAGAACTAATGAAATTGAAAGAAATATTCAGGATAAATGGTTATCCGGAAAAATTAACTGAGAAAATCATAAAGGAGACATTATTGCGATTTAAGAGAAGAATAACACAGGAGAAACGGACAGGAGATTTAGATAATCAGAATGAAGATAAGCACAGAACTCTGGTTCTACCAGACTCCAAATTAAGTAGAAAGATTAGGATATTAGCAACAAAATACAACATAAGAACGGTGTTAAGACAAACAGTTACAATAGGCAATAAGTTACCGAATCAAAAAGAAAAAATAGAACCTCTTAACACATCAGGGGTTTATGAGATACCTTGTAAAGATTGCAATCTTAGGTATATAGGTGAAACCATGCGTCCAATAAAGGTACGTAGAGGTGAACATAAGACTGCATGCAAATACAGACATAGTAATAGATCGGATCTAGCCAGACACTCAATGGAGTCAGGTCATCAAATAAACTGGGACGGCTGTAAACGGATTGCACTATGTAACCGAAATAGATTAACCAGGTTGATTAGAGAATCAATTGAAATAAAATCAGGAATGAACGTCATGAATATGACATGTGTAGAAAAATCATTAGGCCCAATATTCAATGAAGCCTTCTCTAATGGAAAGAAACGTAGATTAGAGGAATCAGAGCTAACAATAAATCTAAATAAGAGACCACGACTATGAAAGGGGAGAAAACAGAACGAATTAGAGGGAGTTAGAGGGCGGTAATATGGCTATAGTTATATATGTATATATATATGATGAACATTTCAAT
>JAQBSW010006337.1:0-49403 GCA_029291075.1 Eudiplozoon nipponicum | reverse complement strand
CAAACGCTGTGCTCTTTAAGGTCAAATATTCTAACTCTGTCCTTAAACAATATTTCTTTTAGCTGTGATTTTAGGAACAATCTCTTAGTCTCAAGCAGTTTTAAGCGATATTTCTTGAACTGCAATTTTATTTGTAATTAATAGTGTTTTTATAAATTAGAGAGAACCGCGCGCGATCCGCGAGGATCACGCGGTGGACTATTGTGTCGCTGCAGATTTATTCCGCTCAATTGGAATATTAACAATTTTTACTGTTGTCAGTTAATTGTGCCATTCAAAATTTCAGAGAATAATAGATTATAATAATGACATGAAATAAATATTCATGTTTTTGCCTTCTCACATCAATCATCCGAAAAAGATCAGACTGATTAGGCGCACGGGTAGTAATAAGAGCCACCATTGATATGTAGTAGGGGTAAAAATCACGAACTAGAAAGCAACAGCTAAAAGTACCCCTACAATATAACTGAAAAGTTTGTATACCGTGGGGCAAGTTGTCTCAGGGGTTAGATTAACAGATACGAAATCAGACGTGTCCAGGTTCGAGACCTATCTGTGTTAAATTCTGGGCAGTGCGATAAGAATTCTCAATAAGGACGAGACCGGTATATTGGACGAATAATCTTTTCTACATAAAACAATGCTTGGCTTATACTGACAAGTGTATGCATTTAATGGGTCCGCTGTTCATGCAGTAGGAACACATTATGAAATAAGTTGTGAAATTGATGGTGTCAAATTTAAAATGACCTATTCTAGTTTCCCTGGAACAGCAATTTTAATGAATCCTGAATTTAAGCAGATCCAGTTGCTTAATGTAGTTGTGTAAATCAATTAAAATTATTGGTGATCTTTTAAAGGATGTCGGCTGAAGGTTAGCTTTAGCAAGATTTGTTGGGTAAGAAAGTTAGAAATTATGCTTAGAGACCTTTCATTTTGTCAGTGCATGGCTTGTGGGGTTACAAATGATGGCTGTGTATTCCAGTGTGCCTTAAAAAGTTTAAGCTTAAGCTCGGTCGTCTTTATTTGCCTTATTATTAAATTAAATGGACGCTTGGCTTTAAATGAATTGGTGGTAATTTGCTGTTTGAGTCATACTTTATTTGTAAGGATTACTCTTAAATATTCCACAATTTCGTTGGTGAGTAATATATATATAAAATATATATATATATATATATATATATATATATATATATATATATATATATATATGTATATATATATGCATATGTCTATGTGACCCGCACGATAAGTTACAAAGTAGAATTATCTAGGCCTCGACATGGGACTATAACCTTTATGCACTTTCAATTTTGGATTGTTTATTGAAAATAAATTGTGGAATGATCCGGTGACCGGTATCGCGATTAGTGTTGAATCACCAGATTGCTTATGTGCCTAATTTGCAGTTCCACCTCTTCATCCACACATAGTAGGCAAGCGAAATAAAGTATCTAAGACAGCGAAAAGATCAATATTAACAGCAATTAAATTTATTCCTCTAACAAACTTTTAGTAAACTGGTAATATTAGTCAGGCTTTCAGTTTTCCGTTTGAACATTTTTCGCTATATTTGACCTTAATTATTTTATTATTTCATCGTTACGTAATTTCGCCCTATTTCTATTAATCCGCCCGTTGCTTTAATAGCGCTATAAATTATTTTTTAAGCTTCAGTAGTATTCATTTAAATAGTCAGTAATTGCAACCGATTAATTTGGTTCTCTCTTCGTCTATGATTACTTTGGACATCACTGCGTAAACTAGTTAACTTAGTTTTTCAGATTTTGAAAGTTTACTCTCCCACAGCTTCATCGATGTACTTCTAAATTTAATAGTCTATTAACTACCCCTCATTGTATCAGGCTGCTTGCCTATTATAACATTATTAAACCCGAAATCGTGTGTTAAGGATTGTTAACGTAACTCCTTAATTGGATTGCAGTAAATTTGTGGGGCTTGTATGATTTGAGAACTACGATAACAGTTAATTAGCCATTTTGAAGATTTGAGTTACCGCTGGTCTCTGAAAGAGATTTGTTTGTAAAATAAATATTTAAAAACTTTTTGAGAACTATTTAAATTCCTGTTAGCCAATTTTATGGCTTGTTCGTGCTCGGTTTCAGTTTGTTCAGTTTTTCTCTAATAAGCGGTGCGTTGTGAAAAGCATGTGCCGATTATACGGAATTATGCTTCATTATAATTAAATATGTGCAAAATATAATTTATAAAACTAGGAAAACTGTTATTAATTACTTTTAAATTATTGACTTCTTAATTTAAATCGATCATCTAGTTTCAGTGCGGAATGAATTGGGACTTCGGTGCATTTTCGTATGATTGGTCACTAAAATAGTGTATAGTATTTAATTTTGTGTTATCGTAGATTCCAGTCTCAAAACGGTGGACAACAACCGTGTGACCGATGGATTTAAAGGAGTTAATATGATAAGTTCGTTGTGTCAACATCTATGAAACATTCCAAATACACTAAGCCTTGAGAGTAGTCATATATTCAAACAGAAACTAGTTTGGTGATTAAAAGCCGCTATTTCGATTACAGAAAAATAGCCTCTACAAACTTTGGTTACCGGATCAGGGACAAGTACTTTCCAGTGTATGCCAGTGTGAAATCGTAAGTTAAAGGAGCATGTTTAGCAGTCAGTCGATGCTTAAATGCTATTCAGAGCACAGGATATACTATCCATACGATCAATTCATGTCAAAGTGGATGTTGTTCTCAGAATTATGAGTAAATCATAAAATTTACCTTAAGAATAGGATCATGACAGAAGCTCAATTGTTTTACAATTTGCTTTAACTGCTCTAGTAAACGCATTCATTATTTCAGCTACTCCAACAGAAACTCAGTAGAATACTATGGCGACAATTTGCAGTCACTCCTTGGTGTTCATTATTTCTCGAACTCTATCAAAACCAGTTTTCCCTATTTGTATAAACTAAGCATTATATAATGTAGAAAAAGCATTTGATTCAGTAGACCTACTTTTTACTTGTTGTGCAGAATTTGCCACGAACGGGACTGAAACCTGGACACGTTTGCTTCGATGTCTATTGCTCTAAACACTGAGCCTCAGTTAATGTGTTGTATATTCAATAATGACAGATTGTGGTGGCTATATTGAGCTTTAGATCTAAAGAGATTCTATATAGCCTCCACCATAAAGATAGGCTAACCAAAAATTAATAATGTATATCTAATAATTGTGTTTAGCATGCGGCAGAATGACTCAGTGGTTAGAGCACCAGACTCCGAGGCGGAACTGTCCAGTTTTGAGCCCTGCTCGCGGAAAATTCTGGACAGTATGTGAAAAGTTCCTAGTAAGGACGAATTGCCTTATTTGGATTATACAATGCTTAATTTACACTGACAAAGTTATGTATGCGATGGGGCTGTTGTTTATATCAAGATTGAAACCCTAATTTAAATAATTCCTATTACTACCCTCGCAGAAAACTTTCGCTTAGGGAAAAATTCTTTGGCTACATGACTCCTGTCATCATATCTTGTGAATCTCTGGTTGTTCAAATGGCATTAACGATAAAATAGGATCCCATTCCGGATTTCGTGAGGTGGCAGTTTTAAAATTGTGCACTGGTGTCGCCGAAATAACTGTTCGGTCGTTCGAGTTTATTGATTGCATTTGTTGATAGGAGATGCGGCACAAACCTGGTAGTTGGTATTTTTTATACGGGAAGCCAGAAATCTATTATATTTGTGTTGAATTGATGACTTTGTTAAAAGGGGACGCAGCCCCATCCTAGTGGTGGATATTGGTAAATTTGTATGCGGAAAGAACAGCGGCAGAACCCTGGAGATTGGTACGTTTGAACGCAGCGGATGAAGCTACAAGTCACTTCTTCGTTGGGACGAAGCTAGTAATGCCGAAACGGTGGTCGGTTTTGGTATTTTATACGCAGTAGTGAAGCCAATAGCCGTGCGCTAAGTATTGATATGATGCATTTTTCTGAACAGAAACAAACAGTATGTTGATCATTGATGCTAAATACTCGGCGACTGCTAGATTATGCTCTACTTCATGATGGCAAACGAGGAGGGTTAACCTGGATGGTAAGCGGAAGTGAGTTCTGATTCAGATCTAGCTTCAGACTAAAGAGCACCAACCTTGTCTTCTGATTAATGAGACGGTATATTGAAGCAGCTAATCTGTGTGCCTGTGTGTCAATTCCAGTGAATAGTGATTCAGATGCCTAACCGATTAAGTTTGTTTGCCTATTTCGCTTTTGCTGTATGTAGATGTTTTCTGAGAATTACTGAGTTAATGTTGACATGTGCTTTGTTTTCACCGTCAAAGTTATGAGCAATATAATTGTAAACTATATTTAACTATTTCAACTTGCAAATATTGGCATATAAAGTATGTATAATTATTTAAGCAATCCCTTCATTATTAGAAAACATAGATCGGCAGAGAAAAAGAGAATCGCAATTTATTTGCGTGAACTATGCTTGCATGTCTAAATTGTAATTGCTTTTATAACATCGATAATTGAACTTTTTCTTAAAGAAATGTACAGTGAAGCTTTGTACAACAACAATGTTTTGCTATCTTTAGTGTCTAAATCCTATACTCAAAAGCCGTTAAGCGGTCCTATTTCTTAATGGGCACTGGGGTAGTCGTTTTAACCGTATGTGGTAGGAAGAAATGGGCTTGCAACCGGCGTTAACCATATTTTCCAGCAATACTGACAGCATCTAGCCACGAGTCATAGCGACGTGAAACATGTAGTCACTTACATCCAAATTGGGTAGTATAGGACCCACTCACTTGACTTTTGTGTGGCTGGACATGATGATGATGATGATGTAGATTGGAAAGTGACCTGTTACCGTACTCAGACTGACAACATTCAGGAAATTGGACCATGATAATTTTCTGTTCATGGAATAAGAGCACACAACAGCTGCTCTATCGGTTTAATATATATATATTAATGTCATCAGATTGAAATTCCACATGGAGACTCATGAAGTAAAATACCACTATTGAGCCATCAGTTACCTCAGCCTATACCGTCTCGAAGATCGTCCAAAAGGCGTGGGCGGAAAAGTATGTTTCCTTGGTTTGTTATCCGAAAATAAATCATGAGCACTAATTTGAATGTTTTAAGATGGAAGTTATTCAGCAAGCAGCAATACCTGTGAAGTTACAAAATCGCACACTAGTTCGTAAAATTTGCAGTGAGTTTGATTTTAGTCATGCGGTGAATATAGATCAACATAATACTCTTGAAACAATCAGTTTCCTATCATATAAGCCGGTACCTTCTCACAATTCTTAGCGAAGTTAATCATATTGATAGGACGATGACATGTTATCGTAATCAGATGGACTACATTCTGGCAGAGAAAATATAGTTTTCCTACATCCATACCTATTAGAAAATGAGAACTCCATAGATGCCAAGTCATTTTCAGTCATAACATACCCATTTGAACCAGATAACCTAGAATTCTCGTTCACATCTTTTAAATTCATGCCTGTTATATCTTGAGCTAACTAGCTTGTGTCCTCAAACTTAAGATTAGTTTCCATGCTGATCGTACTTAAATATTAACTTAGTGTTACGCAACCGACTGTGTACTTCTTACGTAGAAAAACACCCGATCAAATAACCAGGAAAGAAATAAGACAAAATGCATAATTATTAAATAACCTGTTCCAGAACGTCCCCAATATGTACGATTCAAAAGACAATGATAGCAGATGTATATTGCGAAAATCGAGTAATTATAATCGTAAATTGGAGAAAAGAAACAAATGCAGCTTGTTGAGGAAAATCACTCGGTTCATCCAATGGATTCGTAAAAGTACTCTAGATACTAGAATCAGATTGGAATTCAGCTAAATTTTACAGCCCGTATTCTGTCAGAAAATCTCTTCATTTAAAACGGACAGAAACGTGCAACTGACTCTCAAGGACGTTTATGTATCTGCTGGGCCACTACATTTGGCATCTGGAACGCTATTAAGAGGAAATTTTAGCAGGCTTCGGCTTTCCTTCGAAGCTGAAATCTGAAAACTTCATAACAACACTCGTGATATCGTTTTAGCGTTAAAGCAATAATGAATATTTTAACTATTGAGTTTCGGATAAAATATTGCGAAATACCTGATGTCATGATTTGTAGAATCATAACTGAACTGTTAGTAGTTGCTTAAAAATGGTTTCGGCAAGTAAAATAAGTAAATCCAATGTTTGAACACAGAGGCATAAGAATCCACCGCATTTTACCTGTGTATTGCGCGCGGGTGTGTATATTTATTAAACAAAACCCTATTAATTACAATTAAATTTGCAGTTCAAGAAATCTCAATTAAAACTGCTTGAAACTAACAGAGATTTTTGCTAAAATCACAGTTAAGAGAAATATTGTGTAAAAACAGAGTTAGATTATTTGACCTTAAAGAGAACTATATTTGTCAAAATTGAACATGGTTGGGTTGTAACGCGGAGCCGCGTGTTACATTACAATTCTTAGTTTATACTGACATATGTAAGTAATTAATTAGTCAGGTGCTTAAATCAAGACAGCAAACTTGATTATGAAGTATCAACTATTGGTAGCAAAAACGTTTCACTGTGAACTTCAGGCATCTCCACAATGTCTATATGTACAAGTTTGAACCGTCCAGTTGGTATCCCAATATTCTGTATCTCGGTTCTAGCATGTCTCCGCACCTTATAAGTTTGACACTTGGCACAAGCTCTCCTCCAAGCCTGTATATTTTCGACATATGCGGCTATACATATTTATCAGTAATTAAAAAAATGGTGGCTTTCGTGGATAAAGGTTCCAAATCGTGTAAATTTTGAATTATTTTTTCACGTAACTCCAACGGCACATATGGTCGTGTTTGATCTCTGGACGTTTTGCATAACAACCACTTGCCACTCAGGAGCTTTCGAACATAACTTGGTTTCTTAGCCAAAACTAACGTAAGGGGATCCTGCAAATTGTTTGTCGATGATATCGACAAAATCACATGCGACCATGAGACGGGATAAAAAGAATGTTCTAACCACTGAGGTATTAGACTCAGTGTTTGTCAACACCCTCACGACTTCTCCGATGGTCCTTATTTTAATATCTAGTATCAGTTTTAAATGAGTCAAGAAATCCATCTCAATGATATGGTTCTTGATATCGGTTAACAGAAATTTTCGTTTAAAGGAAGATTTCTGTCCCAAGGTTTCCGACAGTTCTTCAATACCCGTAACTCCTATCGGACTACCATTGGCGGCCCACGTCTGACTTAACTATGCTTAGTTCTGCACCTGTGTCAAGAAGAAACTCCATACTAGTCAATTCATCTCCAATAATAAATTTATAACTGGATAATCCGGCAACGTTTTCAATTTCTCCACTTATGCAGAATCTAACGTTATTTCCGTGCGCGTCAGTGCTCTTCGCTATTGTCGCATCTTTTGATTTCGCCTTAAGTATGCCTTTTAAATGCACATCATGGAGCTTTTGAAATAGACACCCCTACAGCTCCTACTAGTGGGGGTTTCATACATTTCCCGCTGAGGAATTTTCTCTATCGGTTTTGTGCTTTCTTTCCATCTGGATCCATCTAAACGCAGGTATATTCATTTTACTCCGTAGCACTTGAAACTTCGTCCATATTCACAATGTGTCTTACACCATCCTCGCGGCCTATCCAAGCGTTGACGCGAGTGACTTCCTCGACGTTTAGAATTTCTATTCTGACATTAAAATTGCGAAATACTTCTCACCATATCATCAATTTTGCGATTCATATTTGCAACTTCTCTACTTAAGTGGCGTACTTTTTATTGTAATGTTAGGATAGTTTCTGCATCTGCTCTGCCTGGCTGAACCATGACTAATTCTTCTGTTGCTGCATCTACATGCGGTTCCCAACGTTTATACACACAGTGTAGTCCTATGAGTTTTTTTGGCCAATCAACATTTACTGTCTCAAATCCTTCTAATGTGGCTCTAAGCCTGGATTGTAGTTCAGTTGTAAACATGCAGTTTAACACATTTCCCGATATATTCAATCCGGAAGCATTTTCACAACGGCGTTGATAATAATCTGATGGAAATTGAAGTCCCAACTATTCTATGTGTAGCAATTCGTGCATCTGTTCCGACCTTCCAGGATGATATCTCTATTGAATTTCAGCCATTAACAACTCAAATGCATCGTAGAGGTCTTCCAGTAATGTTCTCCTTCTAAAATTTTCTAGGGTGCTTCTGAAATTATCTCGCAATACCAACCACGCTGCAGAATTTTTTCCGTGGCGTTCACAATTTGGTAAGCTTAATATAGCGTTTGACATCTCCGAACCAAATTGAATGATTTTCGGATTTGTATGCAGGTACCAGTAAAATACTGTTTGTTGCAGAGAACTAATATATATGCAAGTATGTATTAGATGTTGCGAACCTAGTAATTAATTAATTCTGTTGTGACAAGAAGGATAAACCAAAGACAGCATGAACGGAAAGTATAATCTTATGCACATTAGTTTTGTGCTTAATCGCGACTCATCGGTAGGAGCTGGTATTACGCCCTTTCACCACTATATATTTGGGTGAGGAATGTGGGATAATAGGACGGTAAAATCTCCTAGACGAATTTGTAAACCTATAGTAGTGAAGCTAACATCATATAAAGTCTCGAAAGCACGAAACGAATGTGCATGAGATTATACTTTCCGTTCGTGCTGTCTTTGGTTTATCTTTCTGATTACAACTGAAATGATTTTTTGCTAGGTTCGCAACACCTAATACATACTTGTATGGTGGTTGACTGATCCTTTTTGGACTGGCGCGGTCGCCATTCAATAAACGTCTGATAACATGGATGAGTCTTCTTACTTCACCTTTCGGAAAAAGGTCAGGGACTGATCATGGAACGGGTGGTGATAACAGCCATCATGAAAATGCAGGAATAGGAAATTATTATTAAATTGGCAGCTACCCCGCAAAACCTGTTACAATAACTCCAAAACCTCTTACATAAATGGTGCCCCGTTTCGTCGAACTCACGGCCAACAAAGAATTAATTAGCATCTAGCCTTTGAGAACATTAAGCTCTTTGGTGGAATGCCCCATAAGGCACTAAATTCGGAGACACAAATCACAGCGAACCAGCCTCTCGAGATCACAATTCTCGAAAACAGCCGCACGATGACGAGTGTGGACGATGCAACACTGCTATCTATTATCGACAGCACTCACACACATAAGATGACGTCTAGCTCAGAAAATACAAGAAGCCCGGCGTCGAGCCTAGCAACAGGCCGCACCAGCACATGGACACAGAACAAAATGGCAATTCGATCCAGACTACCTTGACGAGTGGGTCGACGATGTTATCCAATATAACAGACGAGGGTTCAATATTTTTGAGGGCTTGGGAGACAATCCCAATGTCTTTCAGACGCGGACTTAAAGACTTCTGGCATCAATACCCTGAGGGAACATGTGCGCAGCTATTACAGAGCCTAAAACGCACGTCAAACAGCGCCTGACACCAGATCGAGTAAACAGGCTTATCGAATTGATGAGCCAGATGTCCCTAGATAGTCGCACACCTTCCGAGCTATTTAGAGGGATGGAGCAGAAAGCCTTGAAATTCAACCTGCCCAAGGAAATCTTGATGCGACTATTCCTAAAGAAGCTCCCTCGGGCACTCCAAGAGATGGCCACGTTCCTGCGCGAATCCGTTGAAGTGCAAGTCGACGTTCTGCTGGCACGTCTAGACAAGTGGTGGAACAAACCTCACTACAGCTCACCTGCCTCAGAGCAAGGTTACATCACCTCACGACTGTTTGAATCCCTACCCGCAGCATCGTCAGCCGGAACAAATGTCACCAATGAGCTTCTCATCAGCCTGCTCGAGAACCTCATCGTCAGGCAAAATTGGGCCTCAGTCGATGCCGTCCATAATAGACGCGACCAGAGTAGGCGTGACAAGCGTCGACCGCAGTCCCGAAACAGCACCAAGAGGTCGACGACCAGAGGCTGGGCCACAGTACCACAGTTACCGGCGGAGTGGTGTCAGAATCACTGCAGCTATGGCCACTCCACACGCTATTGCCTCAGAAACAGCTGCACACTTCCGTGCACTGACACGACGTTCAAGTAGGCGCGGTCACCTTCGGCAACTCATGAGGATCCGCCAATGGAAGGTTCGGAAACTGCTGGGGTCAGCCTCCTCTAAAGGCAGTAGACGCTGGTCACCCCAAGATATTTGGCCGCTCCACGTCTGGTGGTTCAAAACACGTTGTTTTCGCGGTTGAGCGCAATCAAACTATTGTATTTACAGCGAGGGCTCCAGTCAAGTCATGCTTCAAGCGCCAAAATGCCAGCAACCAGTCCAATCGTCAGTTGCCACTAACAAAATGCTTTCTCATCCGTGACGCAAACTCTGGCGAATTATTTCTCAAAGACACTGGATCACATGTAAGCTTACAACGCCACAATTATTTTGAACCTATACACCCAGTCAACACCAGCGATCTTACCTGCGCCAATGGCTCCAACATAGCGACGTTTTGGGTACGAGTACACACAATCTCGTTCTCCAACTCAAAAGATGTTTCAATTATCCTTTCATTATTGTCAATACGACAAGAAACATCATTGGACGTGACTTTCTCGAACACTTCGACCTTACTATTCGTCCAAGAACAGGAGAGATACGCATTGCCGATAATCAGTTGCTATCATCAGCGCTAAAACATACGACTCGCGCCAAAGCTGTCTCATACATACAGCTAATTCCTCCAGTTCCTCATGTACCACAACTGGACGATGTTCTAAAGCGACACGAAGAAATTTTCAAACCTCTCTCCTTTATTCCCGATCTCAAGAGGAAGCGTGCCATCACAGCTCATCGTATAATCTTATCTAAGCCACTTCCTCATCCTCCAAGAGCACGTCCATTGGCACCACACAAACATAAGGCCGCTGAGCTATAATTCGTCAACAAGAAAATGTGCACGATTCAGCTCATCATTTGCGTTGCCTGTGGTAGTACTACCAAAGAGTGAATAAGAAACCTTCAAGGTTATCGGGGATTATCGTATTCTTAATTCTTGCACACAGTCTGATTCGTGGACGACATGCAGACTTACAAGGATGCCAACAGGGCCTTATGTAAAGCGACCATGCTACATACTCATAATTGGTCTCAACCTTTTGAATTGATGACGGATGCATCCGACGTTGCCATAGGCTCAGTACTTTAACAGTCCATCAATGGCATACACCATACACATCAAAACTACAACCTCGCGTGACGCCATATGATACATTAGAGAAAGAGTTACTCGCAATTTACCGGTCGATCCTACACGTCTTCATCTACCTGGATGGCCGAAAGTTCAAGATCTACATCGACCACCTTCCTCTACACCCGATGCTCAGAGGAAATTAAGAGTATTTATATTCACGACGGGTCAAATCACAACTTACACGAATACACGAGTATGAATATGAAGTCACTCACGTCAAAGGATCAGAAAACGTGGTTGCAGACTCACTAAGCCGTCCTGCAGAATTCTGTGCTTCTATCCTGTGTCCTTCACTTATAAGTACTTAGGAATATCAAGCAGCACAGCAAGATGATCCGCATGACCCACTATTCCACGATGTTGACCTCTCAGGCGGCAAAGAAACGATTATTCCAACTTCAGACAGTTTGGCTGACCATGGGTTGACGCCTGAAATCTCACCAGCAACAGAGCAAACTGATGCCGTCACGCCGTCACGCCGCCGCGAGAAATAGAGGAACCAGAGTCAGTATCGACAGAGCCAAAATCAGTATTTACTTGTTACGGCAGAGCCATAACACCTCCCGTAAGGTTAGCCAGTTTTATTGTGTACCAATTTTCATTGTCGATGGGTGTAACACGCGGCTCCGCGTTACAACCCAACGATTTCCAATTTTGACAAATATAGTTCTCTTTAAGGTCAAATAGTCTAACTCTGGTTTTTACACAATATTTCTCTTAACTGTGATTTTAGCAAAAATCTCTGTTAGTTTCTAGCAGTTATAATTGATATTCATTAAACTGCAAGTTTAATTGTAATTAATAGGGTTTTGTTTAATAAATACGCACACCCGTGCGCAATACTCAGGCAACATGCGGTGGATTTTTATGCTTCTGTGTTCAAACATTTGATTTACTTAGTTTATTTGCCGAAACCATTTTTACACAATTACTAACAGTTCAGTTATGATTCCACTAATCATGACATCAGGTGTTTCTCAATCTTTTATCCGAAACTCTATAGTTCAATGGATTTGCATAATTTAAGCGCTCAAAAACTGGCAAGCAGCGGAATGATTATTTGTGGTGTTTCTTAAGACAATTTTTACACGATTTCTCTCCAATAATTATCAGTGACAATATTTATTTTGTTTCTTCTCATCAATTATCAGTGAATTTAAACTAAATTGCTTATCATCTGGATTTACATCATGGAACTTTTTCATTCATCACAATTCAGCCGATTTTGTTTATTGTGATTAATTGTGTACAAGACATTTAATTGTGTTGACCATATATTATTTTTTTACCGTCTTGAGCACAGTCTATTTGGATTAACTGTGAATTGATTCATGCATTGCAACATAATATTCAATAAACGTCAGATAACATAGATGAGTCTTCTTACTGTGCCCTTCGGAAAAAGGTCAAGGACTGATCATGGAACTGGTGGTGATAACATCCACCATGAAATTATAGGAATATGAAATTATTACTAAATAGACAGCTACCCCGCAATACCTGTTACAATAGCTGCAAAACCTCCTACAGTATAATGCAGAAAAAGCAATTTACCCGGTAGACCGGTTTCGTCCTTTTTGGGAACTCATCATGTACTAGCCAGAAATTGCTACACACAATTTTCAGTTATATACCAAATAATGTTATTTGTTTAGTCTATATTTCCTTTATGCGAAGCTCATATGGCATCCATTTAGAACCAAAGTTCCAACTAACCATCCCAAATCTTTCATTACTGACCAGACACTACACTACATGGGAAGTGGTATTGAAATCTAACATTTATATAATTAAACGAACATTGGTTGCACGGGCGGTGATAACAATTATTATAATCAAGGATGCGATATTGATATAAGAACCTGATCCATTATTTACATCTGTATGTTAGTTTCAGCTAAGAATTTTATAGTGTAGTAAAAGCAATTCATCCAGTACACCGGTTTCGTCCTTATTGAGAACTCGTCATGTACTGGCCAGAATTTGCCCCGGGCAGGGCTTGAACATTGGCACGTCTGTTTCGGAATCTGGTGCTGTAATCTCTAATCCACCCTGCCGCACACTGCACTACACACAGTTTTCAGTTATAGACTAACTAATGTTCGTTTAATTATATAAATGTTCATTTCAATACCAATTCCCCATGTAGTGTGATGTCTGTTCAGTAATGACAGATTTGAGATGGTTAGTTGGAACTTTGAGTCTAACTGGATGCTATACGAGCTCCACCTAAAGGAAAAATAGACTAACCAATTTACATTAGTTAGTATATAACTGAAAATTGTGTGTAGTTTAGTGTGCGGCAGGGTGGCTCATTGGTTAGAGCACCAGACGTGCCCAGGTTCGAGTCCTGTCCGCGGCAATTTCTGGCCAGTACATGATGAGTTCCCAATAAGGCGAAACCGGCTTACTGGATGAATTTCCTTTTTAATGCGGAAGGGTGGCTCAGTGTTTAGAGCATCAGATACCGAAGCCGACGTTCCCACGTTCGAGTCCTTTCCACGGAAAATTATGGTCAGTACATGATGAGTTCCCAATAAGTATGAAACCGGTCTACTAAATTAATTGCCTTTTCTACACTATACAATTCTTAGTTTATAATGACATATGTAAGTAATTAATGGGTCAGGTGCTTATATCAAGACCGCAACTTTGATTATAATAATTGTTATCACCACCCATGAACCCAATATTTGTTTAATCCATAATTGATCGTTTTAGTCGCTAAATTGAAGTAGCGATCTTGAAGGATATATCAGAGAAATAAGTCTTGTTTTCGTTCCTGAATAATTAGTTTTCGCGTTATGGTGTTCTTTTTAGGGTCACTAGTAATCATGGTAGTCAATTAGTCCGAATTATTCATAAGATCTCTAAATATCATGGTAATAAGTGTATTGCATACTAGTGTATACAATTCACTTGCGAATTGGATGGTAGAAATGCTGCGTCGTGAATTGCAAGCTGCATTGAGATGTACTTGTTGAGCAAGCTGGGTACACGATTTTCCTATAGTATTCCTTGCCATGAGCAACAGATATAGGACACAGTTAGTAATTTCAATAGCAGAATTGGTATATGGAGAACCATTAAGGTTTCCTGGATAGCATCTAAAAGACTCCAGGTAGTCTTGATTGGGCATCTAGTTATGAAGCTGGGTTTTTTGGAGCACTTAGAAATATGATGTGTCGTTTAGCTCTAAAATAGACTAGAAAAGTAAAAAAACAAATGCTATGTGTCCTCTGATCTAAGATCGGCTTCGAATGTTTATGTAAATGATGAAAATAGAAATAATTGCCTTACTCCATTTTACAAAGGTCCATAAAACAAATTTCGTCATAGAAGTAAATGGCATTGATGCCTGTATTACTTTGGATTGTTACATATCCCAATTATTCTGGATTGACGATAAGACTGAATTGAGTTGAAGGACCATCGTTCCATAGACGAGTCTGATGTGTGTAATCGGATTACGCAGGCAAAATTGTCAACTTTCACGAGACG
The DNA here is from genome assembly GCA_029291075.1 of Eudiplozoon nipponicum. Taxonomy (NCBI): domain Eukaryota; kingdom Metazoa; phylum Platyhelminthes; class Monogenea; order Mazocraeidea; family Diplozoidae; genus Eudiplozoon; species Eudiplozoon nipponicum. Next base: position 34,577 of record JAQBSW010006337.1, on the reverse strand, counting down.
CGTTGTTGACGGTATCGAAATCGTGTTCTACGAAGGTACAAAATCATAAGGTTTCATCAACGTCAGGCGAACTAGCAGTACCAGTGACAAATGAACAGGGCGCAACTTTGACAATAGAGGCATCAATATGCATAACTTCTTCAGGAAGAGTTCAACGTCAACCGAAGAACAAGCAATACATCTATTATTAGACGTCTCATATTTTAGTATGTGGTGTATGTAGATTAGGAACATTCAGGAAAAGCTAGCTTTATAATTCTGTTTTTCGCGTCTAATTTCCTTCTAGGTTATTGACTAGGGTATAGGGTTACATGAGAAGTACAAAGTACTTCGCCTATTACTAGATAAATAAAATAAATTTTTCAGTGTGATTAACATGCAGGCTAATCTTAAGTTTGAGAACATTGCCTGAGACTGTAACAAGTAATATGTTTTGCCTGAGGAAATCTGTAAGTAAGAATGAACCAGTAAATACATTTGAGCTTCTAGTGGAACAACTTCACCAAATATATCAAATCGTAGCGAAAAGCCGTGAAATTAACTACCCTTTGAATTTTATGACAGATTAGTTTCAAAATCTATCAAGATTGATTTTTCTGAAGAAATTTTCAACAGTTTATTTGTAACAGAAACGCCTGCTAGATAAAAAGCCAATCGAGATATCTATAATACATTGGAACTAGAGCGACCAAAGTAGCTCAAAGGGTTGGATAAATTTTATTGCCAGAAGGAACCTAATGTTTATTTAGTAGCAGCAGGTTCAGATTCAGCATCATTTCAGACATATTTCAGATGAACTATTGACCATAGAGGTTGCATTAAGCATCCCCCGACGGGACGTGAGTTGGATGAAACCCAAGGTAGAAAGTTTCAGTGGATATATTGCAAATTCTTGGAGTAAAATGCAAACTTATAAGCATCGGGGAGGCGAATCGCGTGATTTAATTGAAGGATTATGCAAGTGATGCATTTTGCGCATCGTAAATATTCCTAGCTTGGGAAGTGTCAGGTCAAAAGATACATGTTTCCAAAGTTGGGTGGTCTCCAATGGAATGGTATAACTTAAAATGTGTCCCGGAAAACTAGTTGGACTTTACCTGATCTGCCTTTTGACTAACGCAGCGTTCATTGTTCCATTAGTTTTCTTTTGCTAAAATATTTCGGCTAAACTTATCGATAGCCTTCATCAGTTGCAATTTACATCACAAGTTTAACAAACGAATGGCTTGCTTCATTATTTCGTTTGTTAAACTTGTGATGTAAATTGCAACTGATGAAGGCTGTCGATAGGTTTAGCCGAAATATTTTAGCGAAAGAATACTATTGGAAATATGAACGCTGCGTTAGTCCAAACGCAGATCAGGTAAATTCAATTAATCTAGGTTCGCAAAAGCTATCTTCATTCAAACTAGTTGAACCCCCAATAATAGGAGCTGAACGGAAATGAGGTGGTTGCGCATGCAAGACTCAAAGCAATGTATGCGGGAGGCGTCCTAAAATCATCGAAGTTAGGTTCGAGAGTTTCGATGAACTATAGTTCAGTCCGTAAATCTATTTGATTTCGACTGAAAGGAATTCTTGAAGAATTTGCTGGCGATAGCAAAATTAAGTGCATTTTAGCGGATGAATTCAGTGGTATAATATTCTTGATAGACACGGCTGCGGAAGTCAGCATAGTTCAATCTGATGTGGTATAAATTTAAAGTCTCAAATAAGATTATTAACTATTGGCTGCCAATGGAAGTTCTATTCATATTAAGGGCGTCGCCGACAAATTAACGGTTGTCATCGAGAAACACCTGGCCGTATATTTACTTTTTAATGCTATGCGTAATGGGATGAAGACAGACAGAACATGAAATTTTTTTACTTGATTATCGGGTTGCGATCCGATTTGTTTGCATCCACTGTCTTCCTGATTTTTTCTCCATAATTTTCGATATCCGGATACGGATATATTTTTCAATGGAAAGCTCATCATAATAAGTTGACAATCAATATGTCAAGTGGAAATATTAGTTTAAACTTCCCCATTAATACCTGTTGTTAGATCTCTTAAGCATAAAATGCTGGGAAAGTGTATGTCAAATTGGTTTGTGTACATGTCTGCTCGTCTACACGCTTCGAAATGAGATTACAGTGATTTAGTCACAATTACTGACAACTCACTAGATAAGCGTACGCCATGCCTGTGTTTATGTATTCTCGTTTGTTTTTGATTGAGGAGTAATCAACTATCACTGTAATCTCGTTTCGAAGCATGTATACATGCAGACATATACACAAACCAATTTGACATACACTTTCCTAGCATTTTATCCTTAAGAGATCTAACAACAAGTATAAATGGGGCAGTTTAAACTAATATTTCTACTTGATATATTGATTGTCAACTTATTATGATGAGCTTTCCATTGAAAAATATATCCGTATCCGGATATCGAAAATTATGGAGAAAAAGTCAGGAAGACAGTGGATGCAAACAAATCGGATCGCAACCCGATAATCAGGTAAATGATCTATTCCCTGTCGCGCAACATGTTTCTTTTAGAACATTAAATCGTTTTTGGTGGCAGCACCACCCAGTTTGCCGGATACTCAACCGTTAGAACAATATAAACAGGTTGCTTTTGAAGAATTTAAGCGATTAAGGGAAGAAGGAATTTGTAGGCTTTGGAATATAAACTGTGCATCTCCAATATTGGTAGTTCCCAAAATTAATCTGCAGTGCTGCATTTTGAGCACTATCTAGATGGACATCAGTTTACGATATTAGCTAATCATAGGTGGTTGATAAGTATCCTATAGAAGACGAATAGTATTAGTTTGTTTGGTGGGTGAATTCATAAATAACCTGACCCGCAGAATTTGATTTTAGCATTACTTATATCTCATTAAACCTGAATGAGTTGGAAGATAATCTCAGCACACCAAACATATCAGACAATGATATGTTCCGTTTGGAGTCACGCTTCTGCTCTGTTGCATCTTCTAATGAATTTTCTCAGAAATTGATGGAAGCACAAGTTGGTGACCTTTAGTAGCTGTGCTGGCAAAGAAATCCGCGTATACACACAAAAAGGTTAAAGATAAGTTGTTACTATGTAAAATCTCCAGGAGCCAACCCAGACCCTATGTACCGTTCAAATTAAGGTATAAGTTAATTCAACGGCTGCATGAATTTGGTCAACTTTCCGTTAAAAAAAATATCAGGATGCTCACTGATATATATTTGGCCAAGGATATCTAAAGATAAGGGCTTGGGCAAAGCTATGTGCCTGGTGTCAAAATTGTGAAATTTGGCGTTTTACTAAAACCGAAGTTACAAAAATTGGTATACCGGCGGGTCGTTCCATGCAGGCACATATTGATATAGTAGAAATGCCAGAAATTTAGGGCTGAAGGTGTTTACTTACTAAGGTTTATCGTTTTAGTCATCTGTTTGAAGTAGCAAACCTGAAAGTTATGACGGCTCAAAATATCTTACTTATGTTCTTGCATAATTGGGTGTGACGATATGGTGTTCCGGTAAGGGTACCTAGTGACAGTGGTAGTCAGTTTATGTCTAAATTATTTATCAGATCATTGAATACTATGGGAACAGAAGTAAGACACAAATGTGTATATAATCCCAGAGCTAATGGAATGGTTGATAGACTGCACAGAGAGCTGAAACTTACGTTACGCTGCGCTCGGTGATCCAGTTAGATATATTATTTACTCATACTTTTGCTGACAATGCGAAATAGATACAGAGCTCAGTTAGGAACATCAATAGCCGAACTAGTTTATTGAGAACCATTGAGATTACATGGAGTTCTTTTAATAGTAGCCCTGAGTAGCTTTGAACGGGCCTCTTGTTCATCAGATTGGTTAGGTAGAGCATCAAGAGAAAAATGAGTCGTTCAAATTCCACCAAATCTAGTAGTCAAAGGTTTAAATGCTGCGTATCTTCAGATTTAAACCTGGAATCTCATCTATGCATAAATAATGAGACCAGAAAATATGTTTGATCCGTTATATTAGAAGCATTTCAAAGTCAATCGTATGGTTGATAAAAATGCATTTATGGAATTAAATGGCACACTGGATTGTGTAGCTCTATATCACTGCATTCAACATTTTATCTGAAAGGAGGAAGAGATTGAGCAACGATACCTATAGAAGTATCAAAAAGCTGAGAAGAGATCTGTCTCGAAGGCATGTGAAAAGGGAGAAGATTCAGGTAGATGTGAAAATGCAGTAAGGATTAATTTCAAGATAACTGTAGAAATATGAGGAAACTGAGCTATTAATTAAAGGAATTTTGAATGTTCTGAGGGATTTAGTTATTCCAAATTATGTGTTCATAGGTTATCCGATACCGGCATATCAGAGGCTCTCCTATAGTAGTGGCCAAAGGTCTCTACACGGTGAAGTCAACAATTACGACCGCGCCCATGAAACAGCAGATATAGCTATGCTGATGTTTTCATCTGAATGAAGGAGTTTTTACGTCATTCATCAGAACTAAAGCCTATGTTTGCACCAATTGATGTGGAAACACAAAAGTTGTGGTTCTGTTGGGGCACCATTCCTATTAGTTGATGAGAGCTCCATAGACGCCAAGTAAGATTCAGTCTTAGTAAGCTTATAGGAGTCTGATAAGAGAGTTTTCTTATCCATATCTATTAAGTTAATGCCTAAGACTCTCTGTACCATGCTATAATTTTTCTCAAATTTAAGAATAGTTTCCATGTTAATCACACCTAAATATATCAAATTAATTAACCAAGTAGTAGGCGAAGGACTGCGTACTTTTAACACAATACTGTTACCGAAAATTTAAACTGGATAGAGATTCGACGAGAAAAACAAAATAATTAAATTATCTGTTCATGAACGATTCTAATATGCAAAAATGAAAACAGAAACTCGTTTTACCGGAGTGTATTGTGAAGCCGTAACGAGAAATGGAATGGCAAATGGAATTTGATAGTGAAAATCACGCCAGCCAGGTACATTATACGGGAACTTAAATTTCGAATAATTCAAAAGATTATACACTGCAAAGAATTTAAACAAAGAATGTTCTATAAATTAAAAGAATATTTGTTTTTTTAATGATATTCGTTCTAATCAGCCACGGTGGTTTAAATAAATTGTTATTTTAAATTTTGTCGATGGATATATCTTCCTCTACAAAAGGGCCTCTAGTAATAGACGTAATGTTTATTCGTTGGTTAAAATTGAATTCTTACCGAGCTAATTGTGCATACGGGTGCCTTTGATGTCGAAATTTTGTCTTGTTCATTTTCCACTTTTACTGCTGGTTCTTCTGACGTTGATGAAGCATGACGATCTTATAACTTAGTTGATCATGATGTTGATATCGTGGACAACGCATCTTTAATGATATCATATTTCGGCGTGCTTAGTTGGTTTGCAGACCTCATACTCGTCCATTGAACGATGGCATCTAACTGATCGAGTCCTTCAGTTTCATCATCAATCTAGATAAACTGGCCAATGTAACATTTCAAAGTAAAAAATGATCAGAACTGTACAGACTGAAACAATTACCGGGTGATATACCCTTTGATACCATGGCACGAATCAAGGGGAGTTGTCCAACCTGACAACTTCTTTGCTCTGGTTGCAACGGCGTAAAGCTATTGTGTTTATGCTGCTGAATCCGTCCATATATGGCGCAATATTGAGCACGCAGGGCGACCAGAATCAAGAACTCAGGCTCAACAATATTCGTCCATGATGACCATCATATTGACCGGTGCGACACCACGTAGGTGCCTATTACAACATAACTTATTGGAAATATTTCCGACATAATTAGGAAGTGCTGAATAAACACCGGCAGCCAGTGGTTTGGAAGCAAGTTCAGTATTTAAAGACACTAGCAACAAAGAAAACATTGTATAAGGGGCAGCAAAATCTGTATATTTTTCCTAGAGAACGGCCAGTTCAATCGGGTAATAGGGTTCATCACCTCACCAATATTAGTAGTCGGTGTCTCGTCTAAAAAATAAATCCTTTGGAAGCTAGGATTTGTGGATCGAGAGTTAAGGACCAACAGAGCATGCGAAACGTTACCACACTTATATATTTGTATCAAAGCTAAATTGTTAGAGCTCTTCAAAGGACAGCCAGCAATTATGCAATTGTTTACGGAAGCTGATATGTCGGTTTTCAATGGCTTGGGCAGTAAACAACTAAACTTTTATCAGACATCATGCGCATCGATGATGGCTGCGGGTGAATGGGACACTAAATTATTAATAAATGATGATATCTACTATATGATTTTGTTGTATGAATACATAAACGCCCATATTAGTGCTATAGTTCATTAGAAAATGGATTAGTGCAACCGATTTTCAAAATAAATGTATTTGCCTCTCGAGGCCGAAATGCACGAAGTACGCAAATTCAATATGCAGCCCTATGGTAGAGGAGGAGACTAGTTGTCTTCCCGTGTAGTGGATACAAGTTCTAAGACAATACAACACTATATTTCAACTCCCTGCTTGAAACAACTGTCCTGGGCCAAAGGTCGATCGCTCTAATCTATGACTAGAATTAAACCATCCCCATAAGTTTTACCAGCTCATAAGGTTTACGTTATGAGGAAGAATGGCTCGATACGCCCGATAGCTTATTTCCGCTAATTAATTCGTGACAACACCTGACCCGTATCCCATGCAGATTTTACGTGATCAATTCCTACACCTGGCGGAAGAAAATGGTTTGCCTTGCTTGACATAAACAAGGGATTTTGGAAATTAGACGATGGGCTCAATCATGGTAAAGTTAGCGGTGTAGGTACCCCAAAGTTATTTCCAGTTCACTCGGGTACCATTTGGTCTGAAGAACGCACTGAAAATTTTACTAAGTTTGATGGACTTATTCGTGTTCGACTTATCCTGTACAGCTCACTAAGTTGGAGCAAAAGTATACTGCCACAGTAGGGAACTATGAAATACGATGCAACAATTTATCATCGAGCTTGAAGAAAACACCAATCACATTGGATTTAAACATTCCTTGCTAGTTAGTTTGACGCCGTACATTAACGATGTCAAGGAAAGATCGAAACGCGTCAGTGCGTGCGATTGGCGGCTGGTTATATATAAAATTGTATTGATGTTTACATGAAGCACCTTCAAACTTGATATAAATAATTGTTACCAACATCCGCACAATAAATGACTTTAGTTATTTATTTCCTATGTATATCTGTTGCGAAAGTTGCAAAGAGCAAATGTTCGTGAGTGCAGAGAAATCGTGCAGGCAAAATTTCCTGTCACGTGCAATTTATGTAAGACTACTAGATGTAAGAGCCGCATATCTAATTATCCTTTCCATTATATATATGCTATGTGGTTTGATCCTCGCTAGTCAGTTTGCCGTCGTAGTCTGATGATGATCGTGGAAGCTCAGTCCATGCGACTGGCGGTAGTTTTGCTATTTTGTTCGACGACTGGTTACATACAATGTGATTGGTGTTTACTTCAAACTGGAAAAATTGATATAAATAATTTTTACCGTCACGGCCGCAATCAATGTTTTTAATATTGTATTGCCTATATTTATTTGGGGCGAAAGCTGCAAACAGTTAATGTTCGTGGCTGCATAGAGATTGTGCAGGCAACATTTCCTGTCACATACAATTTTCAGTAAAGTAGAGTGTACGTGAGACTACTAGAGATGAGAGCCGCATATCTAATTTTGCTTTCCATATATATGCAATGCGGTTTGATCCTCGCTAGTCAGTTTGCCGTCGTACTCTGATGATGATCATGGAAGGTCGAAACGCGTCAGTTCGTGCGACTGGCGATAGCTTTGCTATATTGTTCGACGACTGGGTAAATAAAATCGGTTTGATGTTTAATTCAAACTGGCAACCGTGACTGAATATAAATTGTGCAGCCGACATTTCCAATTAAGTAAAGTATACGCGAGACTATTAGAAGTGGGAGCCGCATATCCGCATTTGCTTTCCATATATTTGTACTATGGTTTAATTCACGCTAGTCAGTTAACCGACATTTTTTGATGATGATAATATAAGTTTAAAAAGCGGCAATACGCCTGACTGACGGTTGTTTCGCTTTGTTGATCAACGTCTACTTTATTGAAATAGGATTTGTGCTTTCTTCGAGCACGTGAACTTGATTTAAAGAATTAACGCCACCATCACCCAGTCAATGACTGATTACTTGTATTATATATATTATGTATATATGTCGAAAGCTGCAAAATTGAATTTGCGTGACTGCATAGAAATTGTGCAGGCTAAATTTTGAGTAAAATACAGTGCACGCGAGATTACTAGAGTTGAGTGACGCACATCTAATTTTGCTTTCAGTAAATCTATATTGAGGTGTGATACACGCTAGTAAATTTGATTTCGTACTCTAATAATGGTCATGGAAGATGGAAACGCTTCAGGACTTGTGACTGACTGTAGTTTTACAATGTTATTTTACGGCTGGTTAAGTACATTGGGATTTGATTTTGATTCCATCTCGCAAATTTGATTTAAAGAAATTCTACCGCAACCCTCACAATCAATGATTATTTACTTGTGTTGCCTAAACATATGGGACGAAAGTTGCAAAAACAAGATGTTCATAACTTCATAGTTGAATTTTTCAGTTCAATAAAATATACGCGAGAGTACTTCAAGTTAGAGCCCCATATTTAAATCGTATTATATATATATATCTATATATATATATATATATATATATATATATATATATATATATATATATATATATATATATATGCTTTGCGGTTTCAAACTCAATAATCAATTTGCCGTCGTACTCTGTTGATAATCGTGGAAGTTATAGTTTGTTTGTCGGACGGTAGTATTGCTATTTTGTTCGACGTCTGATTATGTACAACTGGATTGGTGTTTACTTTAAGCTGACGCATATAATTTAACAGATTTAGACCACAACCCGCCATGCAATGAATGTTAACTTGTATTACTAATGTATGTGTCGATAGCTCCAAAAAGTTAATATTCATGACTGAATAGAAATTTTGCACCAAACAGTTACAATATAGTACAATGTTTGCGATTCTAGTAGAGTCAAAGGTCGCGATAATATTCTCACTAGTCAGTTTGGCATCGTACTTATTTATGGTAATGGAAGGTCGTAATATGTGAGAACGTTTGACTGACGGTAGTTTACTACAAATTCTCAAATTTTATTTAAATAATTGTTAACACCATCCACGCAATCAATGTTTATTTATCTGTATTACCAATATATAAGTTTTGATAACTCCAAACATTTAATTTTCGTGATTGCATAGAAATTTTGCAGCAGACACCTCCAGTATAGTACAGTATAGGGGAGACAAGTAGAGGGAAGGGCCACATATCTAGTTATGGTTTCCATATAAATGTATTGCGGTTATTTCCTCACAAGTCAGTTGGCCGTCGTACTCTGATGGTGATCATGGAAGGTGGGGACACATACGTACATTTAGCACACGGTAGTTTTTCTATGTTAAATACTGTTTTGTTGCGAAGAACTAATATATATGCAAGTATGTATTAGGTTTTGCGAACCTAGTAACAAATTAGTTCAGTTGTGACCAGAAGGATAAACCAAAGGCAGCATGAACGGAAAGTATAATCTCATGCACATTCGTTTCGTGCTTACTGGCGACTCATCAGTAGGAGCCGGTATTACGCCCTTTAACCACTATATATTTGGTAGAAGAATGTGGAATAATAGGACGGTACAATCTACTAGACGAATGTGTAAACCTGTAATAGTGAAGCTAACATAATCTAAAGTCAACGACAATGCGACTTCAATGCTAACTCACACTATATAATATATATACCGAGTCTGTAAAGGATACTAACACTATGGCCATTGTGTTAGTAACTGATACCTTTTTTGAAATCGATGAGTACCGGATACTAACACTATGGTTTCCGAGTCGGTACATGATACCAACTTGATGGATATAAATTTATGCTAAAGTTCACCCAAATTGAGAATTACAACAATTTCCGAACACCTGTTACTCCAGTTAAACCATACACTCTGGCCTTCATCGATATCAGTTATCACATTTCGCGGTAAGCATGACATCATTCAATTCAATATATTACAGTTAAATACTGTTTGTTGCGAAGAACTAATATATATGCAAGTATGTATTAGGTTTTGCGAACCTAGTAACAAATTAGTTCAGTTGTGACCAGAAGGATAAACCAAAGGCAGCATGAACGGAAAGTATAATCTCATGCACATTCGTTTCGTGCTTACTGGCGACTCATCAATAGGAGCCGCTATTACGCCCTTTAACCACTATATATTTGGTAGATGATTATTTAAATAAAATTGAATTGGTGTTTATTTAAAGGTCGCAAACTGAATTTAAAGAGCTGGTATCACCAATCGCGCAATCAATGGTTGTTTACTTTTATAGTGGATATTAATATAATAAATACTCGCTATACATATTTTCACTTGTATATGTGTTCACATTCATTCACATACACGCGCAGCATTCAATACACAGCTTTGCTATGAAATAACTTTATTTTCTCTTGTATGTATAAGCACATACAATTACATGCATATGAAGACAAAATAACACACTTTTTTCGAAAATTTCAGTAATGGCTAAGAGACATTTCATTAAGTATAAATGAAGCCGTTCGAAAAAATGTAACCACTTGACTTAACAACTGTCAAGTTTTTGTTGAGATGATCTTACGGTTTACAAGGTTGTTAGGAAACGAGTCTCTAAATATTTCGAGTAAATGTGAGTACAGTAGATGTAAAATTTTTGTTTCGAATAGCTAGAATCAGGTAGTTAATCAACTCTCTGCCGTGCAAAAAGTAATTTAAAATAAGAATTATTTTTATAAAATACATTAAAATCTTCCCTTTATCATCATCACGAATACAACATTTGATAATAATCCTTTGCGGCTATATAACAATGTGTAAACTAGTAATTAATAAGAAAATATTTATTTAAACAACAGTCCCATTATGCACATACATTTATCAGTATAAACTAAGCATTGTACAGTGCAGAAAAAGCGATTCCTCCAGTAGACCCGAGTTTTCCTAATCGTAACTCTTCACGTACTGTCTAGAATTTTCCACTCACAGGACACGAAACATGAGACGTCAGCTTCGGAGTCTGTTGTTTTAAACACAAAAATTCTGTACTAAACATACGTTCTATAATAGCTTTTCTTTCAGGTTCAAACTAATTCGAATCTATTAATAATTAAGGTTATAAGGAGGGCAAGATATCTAAATCGTTAGACTAACAGATTTCGAAGCGGTCGTGCTCATGTTCGATCCGGCCCTGGACAAAACGTTAAGGGTTAGTAATATATATATATATATATATATATATATATTCACGAAATAAATGGCCTTTATCCACTTTGTTATTTATGTGTTGTTTTCCTAATTATAAGAATACTGTGTTAATTAAAACGGCATGGATATCATAAAGAGTATCAAAGAGCGGGGTCAGCCTTTTACCCGTAAGGAACTAAACACTTATATTGCAGCCAACTGTACGTGTGCCAAAGTTCTAGAAAGAATTAAGTTCTTCAAATCGTGTTTAGAATCAGATGTTGTGCCAAAACGATTCCTCAAGCAATGCAGAAGAAATAACCAAAAACCGACGATAAACTTATAAGTCGCTTATTGCTTAATGGTATCGAGGACAACCAATCAAAACTGCAAGATGCTGAGAGCATCATTCAATCACTGGGTTGTCAAATTGCAAGACTGAACGACGGCGAATACACCGCTCTCACAAAGAAGATAGAAACACTGATGAAAATAACAGCGGAAAAAGAAACCAAGGACCTCACCAGAGACCTGGACAAATTTCCTACGCAATCAAAATTTCCTACGAACCCAGACGCTTTTATTCACAATTATTCAAAAGTGATCTTGTCAAAACACCAGAAAGAATTACTCTCCTTAGGAGCAAAATTCTGCGTAGTCAAGAAAAACCTAAGTGAACGTGACATTATTGACATTCAGGCTGGAACGGAAAATTTCTACAATGACTTAACGAAAGACACCGCCCCACATGCATTCAATGGACAAGGACTGAAAGCTGAGATAGTAAGCGCACTAGAACAATACAAGAAGGAATTCAAAGGCAGCCAAATCATCACAAAACAGCACATAGACGAACTCAGAAAACTCCAATCAGACAAATCCATACGACTTGCCACACCCGACAAAGGATCAGGAATCGTTATACTTGAGGCCGACGCTTACAGGAAGGCCATGAACGATATAATGACTGATCAATCTAAATTTAAGCATGACATCAAACAGAAAGATGATTCAACGAACATCGAATCAAGAATTAATACAATTTTGAAAAAGATGGAAAAACATGTTCTTACATCGATGGCTGACTCCGAGATTAGATCAAAACTCACAGAAGACATCCAAAAAGCAAAACCAGTCGGAACAAACACCGCAAGATTGTACGGCAAACCAAAAACTCATAAAGCCATGACAGCCTCAGGAGCTCCTTCGATGCGGCCCATTATGTCAATGATCAACGCTCCACAACATAAACCAGCCAAGTTTCTCTGCAAACTACTTGAACCAATACGGAGCATCATAAACGCTAACACTATCAAGGACTCCTTCGAACTAGCAAATGAATTGAAGGGGAAGAACATCCTACAGAATAAAATGGTCTCGCTTGACGTCTCATCCTTATTTACAAACATACCACTGGATAAGACAACGGAGATCTTGTGTGACCTCATCAAAAATGAGTTTTTTGACTTCCCTATAGACACCAATGACATCAAAGACCTCATATTAGCATGTACTAAAAACGTGCAATTTACTTTCGAAGGGATATACTACCGTCAGATCAATGGTGTAGCTATGGGAAGTTGCATCGCACCTCTCCTGGCAGATGTATACATGTATCACCTGGAAAAAACGAGCCTAAAAGGTATAATTGACCAGTGCACACTCTACAAAAGGTATGTAGATGATATCTTGTTGTTCATCTCAGAGGAAGCAGACCCTTCCGAAATCCTCAAACAAGCAAATGGAGTCGATCCAGACATCAAATTCACTCTCGAGGTAGAGAAAGACGACAGTTTCCCATTCCTTGACATCAAACTCACTCGAGAAGCAAACGGAGATTTGACACTGGCCATACATAGAAAATCTACTTTCACCGGACAATACATTCATTACAACAGTAGTGTGCCAAAATCCCACAAAAGAAACTTAGTAAACAACCTAGCAAACAGAATCAGGAAGATCTGCTCTGAACACAAGATTGAGGAAGAACTGGGCTACCTGAGGAAAATTTTGCTAATGAACAACTACCCAGAGCGGTTCATTGATGTCAACATCAGACCACGGCAGATTCGTACTAGAGAGGATACCGGCAAGCAGGTTTTCCTGAACTTACCATTTAGAGGCGACATACCAGCCTCAATAATTGCACGGCGGCTGAATAGAATAACTAAGGACAACTTTCCCAGTGTTAAAGTTAATATGACATTCAGTACACAGAGAATCATGAGGTTGGATGCCAAAGATCAATTGCCAATTCTCTCCAAATCATTCATAGTCTACAAATTCTCATGTATGTGCGGTAGCACATATATCGGACGTACGAAGAAGCAATTGATAAGCAGAATCCAGCAACATTTGCCACAGAAATTGATTAACAAAGGCTTGCCACCGTCAGGAAAATCAGCTATTTCCGATCATATATTGGCAACGGGGCACCCTGTCAATTCGACCAATTTCACAATTTTACATAAAGCAAAATCCGAAAAATTATTATTTATCTACGAAGCACTTTACATAAAACAACAAGCACCTGACCTTAACATTCAAAAGTTTCATCAACATGATATCCTTATCGACTGGCCAAGAATAACAAAATTCAACAACAATCTACTAGTATCCAGCCAAGAACCAACAGGCCCTCGACTAGAATCAACAAACGTACAATCGGATTGGCAACAATGTGAAGTGGAAATAACAGAGGCGCATACGATGACAGAAGTCTCCAAACAATGTGAGCGTTTAACATTGCAATCAACATTAGCGTTGTTACCAAGCGAAAATAGCAATCTTGCGCAGCGGGGTGAAACGATCAACTATACTGGGAAAAATAGCACTTGTATATGTAACAGTGAACAATGTGCACAAATGGCTAACTCTCAAGCTACCAAAACAATAATGACAAGATCTCAGACATCACTTCGCAATACTGCGAGAATGACCTTTACATACAAACACGCATACACAACACAAACACAAACGCATACACACTCACCAACTAGTCAAAACAAGAAACAGCAGTAATAACGAGTCAGATTTGTTACCAATAGCATAATCAATTGAAAACCCAAAATGTATAAATATGTATGATTGTATAAGAGATGTTTAGTATTCACGAAATAAATGGCCTTTATCCACTTTGTTATTTATGTGTTGTTTTCCTAATTATAAGAATATATATATATATATATATATATATATATATATATATATATATATATATATATATATATATATATATAATTAGGAAGAGAAAACTCATTAATAATAGAGTGGATAATGAACATTTATTCGACAATACTAAAAGATGGGTTTAACTGCGTTAGTAAAAACGCAGATCAGGTAATTTTAATACTAAACGTCACTTTACAATCTTTCATTTATATACATTCTGAGTTTCCATTTGATTATTTGGGTGGCAACAAATTTAAAAGTGCATCCAATATTGTTATAATCATAGGTTTAATGATAGGTAGTTCAGCTGGAAATACGACTTTGCGCTTGGTGATTTGTTCAACCTGCATCTTATTTATTGCGTCTGAAAATCACTATAAAGTACAGTGGGCAAGTGAAGGAATAGCAGCAGAATAAGAAGTGAAGGTGTTTGCAGTAATTTTATTTCGTTAGTTTTGATGGGATAACACAGCAAAAACAGGGCCTTAATTTCATGCGCACACACTGACGTGATTTGACTTTCCATAACCAACTTCAGACTACGACGGCGAACTGACTTGCGAGGATCAAACCGTATTGCATATAAATAGAAAGCAAAATTAGATATGCAGCTGTCATTATTATCAGTCTCGCATACATTTTACATGACTGAAAATTTAGAGTGCACAGTATTTATGCAGTCACGAACATTAACTTTCATTATAATTGAGGTTAAGAACCTGATATAAACACCTTACCCATTAATTACTTGCATATGTCGATATAAACTAAGAGTTTGATATTGCAGAAGAGGCAGTTCATCCAGTAGACTGTCTTCGACCTTATTGAGTACCGATCAACTGAATGAATTGCCTTTTCTACACTATACAATTCTTAGTTTACACTGACATATGTAAGTACTTAATAGGTAAGGTGTTTATATCAAGTTCGCAACCTTGATTATAATAAATGTTATCACCACCCGCGCAACCAATGTTCGCTTAATTCTCTAAAAATAATCGTCTTTACTTGCATGTTTAATCACATACTGCTACATGCACATGCGGACAAAAATGTCGCCTAATTATATAATTAATATTGGGTATTGCTAATAGATAACTAGATTTTCACTTGTACGTGTAAGCACATAATGATAAATGCATACGTATACAACATGACCATACTTACCTAGCAAACATTCAGTTACAGTTACGAGATCTGCCCGGAATTATAAATGAAATATACGAGTATTAATTGTTTGCAGATTTCGCAACACACACACACTCACACGCACACACACATCATACACACACACATATATATATATGTGCAATTAAATTAAACTATAATAAATTGCGCGGGTGACAGTAACAATTCTTTAAATCAAGTTTGCGAGCTTGAAGTAAACACCAATGCCATTGTAATTAAGCAGTCGTCGAACGACACAGCAAAATTACCGCCAGTCGCACTTACTCACGCGTTTCCACCTTCATGATCATCATGATGATACGACGGCGAACTGACTAGCGATGATCAAACCGCATTGCAAATATATGGAAAGAAAATTTAGATATGCAGCTCCAACATCTTGTAGTCTCGCATAGAATTGGATAGATTTTTACTTCAAGCTCGCAAATTTGATTTAAAGAACTATTCATAGTTTGTCTTTGCTCATTTTTCTAATTGTTTTTATTTTGATCGCCAAAGTCGATCAAAAGTGTGCTAGAAACAAAGCTGGAAGTAGGTTGGCTCTGATGGCAAAATCTATGACAAATGCATCAAGCTCTTCCATCTAATGCATCGCCTTAACCTATGTGTGGTAAACCATATTTTCAAGTACCATTAACTGTATCTTTCCACAATGTGTACACACGTAACTCTGTAACAATGGACGGCGACATATCACCTCACTCAGATCGATCGAATAATGGTAAGCAGACGATGGATGTTCTCTGTCCAGAATACTCCACTGGCTTCATCAGTAGATTTCGCGACAGAGTTCTGGCCGCCAGATTATGAATGCAATTCCGCACTGTGTGGTCACCCATGATTTGTCCAATAGCCATCAACTAAACTGATTAAAAATATGCAGGAAGCCTTAAAGTACAACTAGGCTTCTGTTTTGTTACTTTTACAATCGCGCGAAAATGTCTGCTATTTTCACTTACACACAAGTTCTTTAAGACGCGGCATTTCTTTCAAAACTAAGACGAATTTGTCTACCTGGTTCTAAGATCAATACTGAGTTTGCTGCCAGCACGCTATGAATTGTAGGCCAAGATTTACATAAAGCAGTAGCCACTTTTGAACCTGAAATAAATACAACAGGTAATCCCCGCAGAAGTGCACGAATGAATATGAAGCAGTCAGGACAATGATGGCATGGCCTTAAAATAAAAGAAAGCATGGGAAATGTTGGCACATGTAAAGATTTTCATTGAAGTAAAAACTTTATAAATCTTCAACGGATAGACAGTAATTAAACACTTGGATACGGGAGATAAGGTGTCGGTTCTACCAATGACGTGGCCGTTAAACAACAAAAACTTAATAGACAACAATTTTATCAGGCATCGTGCGCGTCAATGCTGGCTGCGCGAAAATGACACTCGAAATTATTAAAAACTGATGATGTCTTCTATATGTCTTTTGTTGTAGCGAATATGCAAACGCCCATATTAAGCCTAGACTTAATTGGAAAATGGGTTAAGACAATCGATTGTCAAACTAAAGGATTATACTTCTCAAGGCAGGAAAGCACGAAGTCTATAAATTCGGTATGCAGCCCTACGGTACAGGAGGAGTCTGATTATCCGACCATATGGCTGAAGGAGTATTGAACACAATTAAACACTATATTCCAACTTCCTGAATGTCACGGGCATACGACCCAATCGCTCTAAACTATAACTAGAATTAAACGAAGGTTACGCAGCACCACAGATTATGTGGTGCTCCTCCAAAGAAACTAGCAGCAATGACTCGGGTAACAATATAGATAATAGAGGCAGGAGCTCTTAAACCATACTCATCTGCTTTTGAGCTGTGTCTGTTTTAACAATGACTTGGCCGTTAAACATAGTGACTCATACAACAGCAAGTTTGTATTAATTAAAGTGAATTAAAAGAGAGAGAGCATTTGTCAACATGGATATTAGTAGGTGTTTTACTTAGTAAACAAATTATGTCAATTTTAAAGGATCACCTGATAAGTATAACTACTAATGTTTAACGAAAATGTAAACAAATTCCTGTCTTACACGTATTGGTTTACATTCACGAATATGTAAACGAATGATCCTCTATTTTTCACAGCGTTTTAAGGTAAACACATTTATGAAATATAAGTCCCATTATCGTCCATATGCACCAAAATAAAAAGGTTAGAAAATCAATTAGGTTACTTTCAATTTGGAAACTTTTATGAACTTGAGGTAACAGATATCAAATAAAGTTGTATTTCGATAAGTATATGATATAGTTTTAGTTATTATATGGTATTAAGTTAATGTTCAAATAATATTGGTAATAAAAATTATAATCACATCTCTTAAATAACACCTTATGCGCTCCATTTTTAAATATAATTTTTTTCGTTGCAAGTAAACAGGTTCAAAGTGGTTTTACAATGACAGCATTGAATGATTCTCTAGGAAGACAGCCAATTTCATCTGATATATAAAAATGGCGATTAATGAAGAATAAATTCACTATGATTGAGCAAACTAGAGTTCAGTTACAGCCCACACACGACTGGTTAAACACAATGGGATTGGTGTTTACTTGAAGCTCGCAAGCATGATTTAAATAATTGTTACCACCACCCGCGCAATCAATTATTCTTAAATTGTATTGCTTATATATGTATATGTGGCCAAAGCTGCAAACAGTTAATGTTCATGACTGCATAGAAATTGTGTAGCCGACATTTCCAGTCAAGTTCAATGTATGCGAGACTGGTAGTGGGGAGAGCCGCATATCTAAATTTTATTTCGATATACATTCAATGAGGTGTGATCCTCGATAGTCAGTTTGCCGTCGTACTCTGATGATGATCATAGAAGGTCGAAACGCGTCAGTGGGTTGCGGCTGGAGGTAGTTTTGTTATGTTGTTCGACGACTGGTTAAATACAATGGGATTGGTTTTTACTTCAAGCTCGCAAACTTGATTTAAATAAGACAATCGATTGTCAAACTAAACGATGATGATTCTCAGGGCAGGAAAGCACGAAGTCTATAAATTCAGTATGCAGCCATACGGTACAGGAGGAGACTGATTGTCCGCCCATGTGGCTAAAAGAGTTTTGAATACAATACAACACTATATTCCAACTTCCTCAATATCACGGCCAGACGACCCAATCACTCTAAACTATGGCTAGAACTAAACGAAGGTTACGCACCACCAAAGATTATGTGTTGCTCCTCCAAAGAAATTAGCAGCAGCGACTCGGTAATAATATAGACAAAAGAGGCTGGAGTTATTGAACCATACTCATCTGCTATTGAGCTGTGTCTGATTTAACAATGATTTGTCCGTTAAACATAGTGACTCATACAAGAGCAAGTTTTTATTAAGTGAATTCGAAAGAGAGAGAGCATTTGTCAACATGAATATTTGTAGATGTTTTGCTTATTAACGAATGATGTCAATTTTAAAAAATACCTTGATAAATACAACTACTAATGTTTAATGAAAATGTAAACAAATTCCTGTCTTATCCGTATTTGTTTACATTCACGAAAATGTAAATGAATGATCATCTTTTTTCACAGCGTTTTAAGGCAGATTCATTTATGAAATATGAGTCCCATTATCGTCCACATGCACCAAAATAAAAAGGTTAGAATATCAATTAGATAATTTAAAATTTGGAATCTTTTATGGACTCGACGTAACAGATATCAAATATCGTTATATTTCGATAAGTAAATGATATATTTTTAGTTATTATATGGTATTACGTTGATGCTAAAATAATGTTGATAATAAATATTATAATCACATCTCTTAAATCACACCTAATGGGCTCCATTTAAAAAATGTAACTTTCTCCGTTGCAAGTAAACATGGTCGATGTCGTTTTACATGGACACCAATGAAGGATTATCTAGGAAGACAGCCAATTTCATTTGATATACAAAAATGGCGATTAATGAAGAATAAATTCACTAGGATGGGGCAAACTATAATTCAGTTACAGCCCACATACGACAGGTTAAACAAAATGGGATTGGTGTTTACTTCAAGCTCTCAAACTTGATTTAAATAATTGTTACCACCACGAGCGCAATCATTTATTGTTAAATTGTATTGTCTATATATGTATATGTGGCGAAAGTTGCAAACAGTTAATGTTTGTGACTGCATAGAAATTGTGTAGCCGACATTTCCAGTCAAGTTCAATTAATGCAAGACTGCTAGAGGTGAGAGCCGCATATCTAAATTTGATTTCCATATATATTCCAATGTGGTTTGATCCTCGATGGTCAGTTTGCCGTCGTATTCTGATGATGATCATGGAAGGTCGTAACGCGTCAGTGCGTTGCGGCTGGCGGTAGTTTTGTTATGTTGTTCGACGGCTGGTTAAATACAATGGGATTGGTGTTTACATCAAGTTTGCAAATTTGATTTACATAATTGTTACCACCACCCGCGCAATCAATAATTGTTAAATTGTATTGCTTATATATGTATATGTGGCGAAATCTGCCAGCAGTTAATGTTCGTGACTGAATAGAAATTGTGTAGCCGGCATTTCCAGTCAAGTTGAATGTATGCGAGACTGCTAGAGGTGAGAGCCGCATAACTTAATTTGATTTCCGTATATATTCAATGCGGTTTGATCCTCGATAAACAGTTTGCCGTTGTACTCTGATGATGGTCATGGAAGGTCGAAACGCGGTAGTGCGTTGCGTCTGGCGGTAATTTTGTTTTGTTGTTCGACAACTGGTTAAATGCAATGGGATTGGTGTTTACTTCAAGCTCGCAAACTTGATTTAAATAAGACAATCGATTGTCAACCTAAACGATTATGCCTCTCAGAGCAGGAAAGCATAAAGTCTATAAATTCAGTATGCAGCCGTACGGTACAGGAGGAGACTAATTTTCCGCTCATGTGGCTGAAAGAGTTTTGAATACAATACAACACTATATTCCAACTTCCTGAATATCACGTCCAGACGACCCAATCGCTCTAAACTAAGGCTAGAACTAAACGAAGGTTACAGCACCACCAAAGAATATGTGTTGCTCTTCCGAAGAAACTAGCAGCAGTGAATCGGGTAATAATATAGATAATAGATGCTGGAGTTCTTGAACCATACTCATCTGCTTTTGAGCTGTGTCTGATTTAACAATGACTTGGCCGTTAAACATAGTGACTCATACAAAAGCAATTTTGTATTAAGTAAAGTGAATTCAAAAGAGAGAGAGAATTTGTCAACATGAATATTTGTAGATGTTTTGCTTAGTAAACGAATGATGTCAATTTTAAAGGATCACTTGATATATAAAACTACTAATGTTTAATGAAAATGTAAACAAATTCCTGTCTTATCCGTATTTGTTTACATTCAGTAAAATGTAAACGAATGATCATCTTTTTTTCACAGCATTTTAAGGTAAACTCATTTATGAAATAGGAGTCCCATTATCGTCCACATGCACCGAAATAAAAGGGTTAGAAGATCAATTAGATTACTTTAAATTTGGAATCTTTTATGAACTTGACGTAATAGATATAAAAAATCGTTATATTTCGATAAGTAAATGATATATTTTTAGTTATTATATGGTATTAAGTCGATGCTAAAACAATGTTGATAATAAATATTTTAATCTCATCTCTTAAATGACACCTTATGCGCTCCATTTTTAAAATGTAATTTTCGCCGTTGCAAGTAAACATGGTCGATGTCGTTTTACATGGACACCATTGAAGGATTCTCTAGGAAGACAGCCAATTTCATCTGATATACAAAAATGGCGATTAATGAAGAATAAATTTACTAGGATTGGGCAAACTATAATTCAGTTACAGCCCACACATAGCTTCATATATCAGGAGTATGCGGCAATGAAATATCAGGGTTCTGTGCTGGTTTAACGCTGTTTTTAAATAGTAGATAAATTTAATCTGTAACCATTGCATTGATTCCATTGCACTATTTCAATTTAAAATTAAAATTTAAACAGCAACGCAGACGTCTATCAAGCGGCAGTCCGTGTCGTCAGTCGTCCATATCACGATCTGAATCACCAGAGCGGCCGTATAAACGAGTGCGTCGTGACTGGAATGAAGATAAAAACAATGCATCCTACAAACGGCGCGATTTCAAATCTAGCATGAACAAGGGCTTTATCCATGAATTTGATAAATCTTGTTGTCGTTCTCCTATCATATCCTTTAAGCGATTTCTGGAGACGATGGATGATTTTATCACAATGGAGGAAGCCTGTGAGAAGTACGAGATGTATAAAACTGTTTTAATGAAGAAGCAAATAGAAAACATTTTCGAGGCTCATAAACACGAAGAATGGTCAGTTTTGGTCCTCGAATATGTTAATGTTTAATTGTGCCTAGTTTTTCAGTTTCCAGTAATTCGAATTTTGTTTTGGCTACTTTATGTCTTTCGATAATCTTTACCAAAATCTATCATTTGAGATGGATAATCGAACTTTGTTAGCAGATTTATCCGAAAATGGCTTCAAATTTACGGATAAATCTACAATATGCAAATGAGTAAGAATAATTTTGACTGCTATGTTTCAGATCGATCATACATATTTATCACTGATAAAATGGTTCGAAATATCTAGCCGATACGAAAAACTGATAGTTAGTACATCGTATATATGTTGTTTCTGCTCATAGCATTAAAAGTTCCATTAGTTGACTAAGTATTTCATGAATAAATATGGACCAAATTTCAAGTTTGTGTATAATTTTTAAATAATCATTCCAAATTCTTAGTTTATTGTAAAAGGCTTCTTCTTTCACGAGTTGCATACCCCATCTGCAAAAGTCTGTCTTCTTGATGAATTTTTATTCTGTACAGTTTTGCATCAACATGAAAAATTAATGCTTTAGTAAATATATTACTTACTCTATTGCTTATATACAACATATGTAAACATAAATTTCTACCAAATTTATTATCAGATCGAGACAAATAATTTAGTAATCAATATAAACTTATTTTCCCAAAATTATTAGTTGCAAAAATATATATAACATAATTTTATCAGATACAAGAAACATTTCTTTCGCATAATCTCCTCAAATATCTACTAATGAACATATCTTTATATATAAATGGTTTTGCACACAGGAAGGGTACAATGAATTTTATTAAAGCTCGCATTTCAAAAGAATATAGAATATTTTTATTAACAAAGTTTATAAAGTGTATTGATAACACATTTCGTCCTTTAATAGGCTTCGAGTACGCTATCATCCCGATTACGCCGGTTTAAAGGAAGCCAAGGAACGGGAGACTGTCACACACCGCCTATCTGTGTTCACCGATCTCTTTCACAAAGGTCAAGTTGATGGCCAGCGTGTGCAATTGGATAATAGCGTAGCGTTGATCCGCTTAATGGATACTGTAGTGATCAAACTGGAAGGCGGTAGTGATGAAGATGTACGCGCCTACCTTGAGGAAGCGGAACGCCTGCATAGTGAGCGTATTGTTGATGGTCAGACTCGAGAAAATTTGTCTCCAGGATGTTCAGAAGATGAAAGTCCGATGGCTAGTCAAGCCATTGCTAATAAGCGTTTTAAGAAGGTGATTGTTTATTTATTTGTAGAAAAACCCATACTACCTGGTTTATAATTTTATTTATCATTCTCAATTGACATTTTCCTAAATCCAATTGCAGGCTGTACAATTTAGTGCCAGTCAAGCTAGTTTTTAAATTTTGTTAATCGAAAACTGATTATGCGATTTTTGCGGAAGTTTTAGTTGTTCAGAATGGTTGTTACTCTCAATTTAGATGAAATCCTAGTATTGCTAATTGCAATGTGACACCATATTTGAAGTTGAAACTACTACTGCTTTAAAATTGAATCATCTAATTGTTTCAAATTTATTGATAAAAAATCTGTTGGATTTCGGGTGTGATTCCGCTTCTCTTGCTGGTGCATTGCCCGTAAACAGAAAACGCATGAGTAAATTAGATAGCACCTGTTTATGCTGATTTGGGCATATTCGTCAATATTCAACATGCATGAATTAATAAGTCGCTTGAGCCATTGTGCTTAATACATAAATGCGTTAACATTTCCTTTATTTTTCCAAAAATATTTGTTAATAATCAAAATCAGAGAAATTTAAATAATCCAGACAAACGGAAAATTTATGAATGAAAGTGAATTTAAGAGAAAGAGGGAGAAATGTTGGCAGACCCAAAACTACCTCCAGTTCAATAAGAGCAATCTCAAATTCCAGTTATAAGTAATCTCATCAAGTGTTCAGAATGTTAATGGGGGGGGGAGAAAGTATCGAATATAAACGTACTATTGCAATGCCACAGAAATTAAATTTTAAAATTAAAACTAAAATAACAGGCAAACTTGTTTGTTGACGCAAATGATGTGCGTAGGCCGCAATGAAAGTTACTTGGAAAGGAAGGAAGTGAAAGCCAGAGCGACGTTCAGTTTAAGACATACCATAGAGATTAAGGTAGATATAGAAAAGGCAAGGTATAAGGTAACCTACATAAAAGGTATATAAAACTAATAATACAAATGCTCCTAAGTCAACCAAATTAAATAATTTTTTTATATACAAATATATTTCATTATAAATATAGGCAACAGTGTGAGATTATTAAAGGTAAACCATTTAGAATTCATGATGTATATAGTAAATATATCAGCATATGCATTAATTAATAAGCACAATGTCCATTTATAAATCTGTGTACTATCTATCGAATACTGATTTTGCGAATGATAAAAATAAGGGGAAATATTAATTTAAAAAACGTTCTAGGTCATTCTCAATCAACTTCCCATAAACAGTGTCTTTTAATCAAATTTACAATTAACTCCGGTTCAACAGAGGGATACCGTTTGAAATGTTACCAGTCATTGAAGATTAGATCATACCTCATTTATAGAGGTTAATATGAATGATGTTGAAGACTTCGGTGGATAGGAACGAATCAGCACTCAGCCACAACGAAGTCGAACTGAATGCGTATTTGGAAATGGGGATCAATCAGATCATTGCAAAAATGATAATTCAAATCTAATACCAACAAAAGAAAACCACAGATACTCTAATTATTGCGATCGCACTGCGCAATCACTGATGAAATATTTGACATAAAAGTATGGTAACACATTCGTCACACTTCTGAATCAGTACAAAATGAAAAAAATGCAGACTGTTAGTCAAGTAGAAAATAATTTGTTTCTTAAAAAAGTTTCAAATTTATTGTTATACTGAATATTTTTAGGTTTAAATATTCATTTATGTTGGATAAAGTAAGAAATGTTCGTAAGCATGAGCTTTGTTTACAGTTAATATGAATGTCGCTTAATAAACAAGATAAACAGAAATTTGAACTGATTAGAGATGAGACGAATATAAGATCTACATTAATCTCTAAATTGCATATGTTGGACTTTTAATACATTAAATAGTTTACACATAATGATAGGGATAAAGAAACTAAAGAAATGGATAGAGACATAGGGAGAAACTAGTTAACCTGCAAATTCTTCGCTCTTTGATGAATACGCAAATTGATTCTGCCATGTTTAAACAGTTGGCCAATTTAGCCTCAATCAGACTCAAGGAAAACCTGAAAGAATTCGTAATCTCGGACTTAACACTGCATTCCTTATCGGATACGTACCCAAGCGTGAGATTATTACAGTAGCAGTTAAGATTGCCCAGTTCTTCCCAGATAAAGAAAAAACTAAGTTTGAATTGAATCTGTCAAAAGTGATATTAGATCGTAATGAGGAGAGATGCAAGCTTAATTATGAATATAATTGCTCATAAGCGGGATTTTCATCCAATAAAGTAATATTTCATAAGGTGGATAAGAGTGGCGCAACAGTATTAAAAAATCGGTTTATTTATGAGGATAAAGTGTATGAGAAATTAATTAATGTCGAGGTTTGCTATAAAATGAATTAAGACCAACAGATAAGTTGCAAAGGCTTGTTAAGATGATTGAGTCGGAGGAATTAGATTGAGGACTTGGAAATTCATTAATTCAGCCTGATGCAGTCCCTCCGAGAGTTTATGTTTTAGTGAAGATTCATTAGAAAGGTAATTATCTTAGATTAATTGTAAATGTTCAAAGCTCCTTAAATTATAGAATGTCTAAATTTCTATGAAACAATTTAAAAGTATACATACTTTTGGATTAGAATTTAATGAACACATATAATTTTATTGACAGTTTTGGTAGATCCAATTTGATGGTAAGTGACAGAATTGTACAGTAATATCCATGTGCAAGCTGCATTAGAAAGTGTGAAACGTTGTCTTATACCTTCCAAAGATAATTAAAGGTAGTAAAAGGAAGTTATTACGTATTATGGAAATGTTAAATATTTTTATCTTCTATACATACTTTATGTTCGGAAAAGAATTTTATAAACAAGTTAAAGGTGTTCCTCTGGATCAACCAATATCAGTTCCGGTCGCTAATATTTCCGTGCACTATTTTGAAAAAAGTCCAGTGTTAAAATCTCTTCTCAATCCAAAAATTGTTTATGAGATTTGTTGATGATATTTTTAAATTTGAAATGACGTTGATAATGAGTTAGATAAATTTCTAAATTTACAATAGAAAAAGAGAATAATGAGAATTTATCCTTTCTAGATGTTAAAATAAAATAGAATGAGCCTAGACTAGAAAAATATATTTTTAGGAATCCTACTCAATTTATTCTCCAACCATCCAAATGGAATGAAAATAGGCATTCTTAATTCCACGATATTAAGAAGTCTTAGAAAAATAGAGATAAGGAAATTATGAGATTAAAAGAAATATTCAAAACAAACGGCTATCTGTCAATTATAATAAGGAGGTTAATAAAAGAATTGTTGCTGAGATTTACTAGTAATATAATAAACAAAGTAAAGAAGGAAACAGAACTATAAAAATGCAAAATTATAGTATTACCTTATTCTTGATTGAGCAGAAAAATTGGAATAATAGCAGTTAAATAGATTATCAAAACAGTTTTAATACAATCAATTACTATAGGCAATACGGTACCGAACCAAAAAAAAATATAAACCCTCGACACATGGGGAGTAGATTCGATACCTTGCAAAGACTGTAAGCTCAGGTTTATAAGCAAAACGTAGCGCCCGGAGAAGTTACGTAAATAGGAACTCAAATGGCTTGCAAATACGGACACATTCAAAGTTTAGACCTAGTTAGGCTTTCAAAGGAAAAAGGACCTGAAATAGTGTGGGATGTATGCAACCGCATCGAGCTATGCAACTGCAACAGAGTAAATAGGCTAATTAGGGCGTCGGTTGAAATAAAATCGGACAATGACTTAATGAATTTAACATCTTTAGAAAAATCCATAGATATAATATAAAATGAAGCCTTTCTAGGGTCGGAAAACGGGAAGCCGATAAACCGGAGTTAATCTTTCATGAGAAATTGATTGAGAATGACTTAGAACGGTCTTTTTTAAATATCTATTTACCTCTAACTTTATCTTTCTCAAAATCAGTATTCAGTAGATAGTACACACATTTCAATATATATATATATATATATATATATATATATATAATTCTTTTTGCTTATATATATGGACATATATATGTATAATTAATTGTATATGTTGGTTGACTTAGGAGCATGCATATTATTTGTTATTGTTTACCTTTTATGTAGGTTGTCTTTGTAGAGGCCCTTTGGTCACTACCACCACTGGGACAACCTATATATAGTATGATAATCTAATTTTTGACAAATTAATCCCTCAGAACTTTCACTTGAACAGCATTACTTAAGTCCTTCGATAAATTGCTCTTTATCCTCAGTATTCTCATAGCTAGCCATGATATTTGAATAAGATTTATTACAATATATTTGTTATAACAATGTGTGGACTCACAGTCTCACTGAATGCCGCTCTGAACTGAACAGAATAGAAAACATTGGAAACGAGCATCCACGTCAATTACCTGAAGCAAACTTAAGATCCTTCCCGAAAAGGCAAATAACAATAATATACTTGTTGTGAATTTCAATATTTTATTGCCAAAATGGCTCAAACCAGAACCACACAGGAAAGCGTACCACACATCTCAAAATCTCAAGAATTAATTATAAAGTCACCAAAGAAAAATCAAAATCTTCGACAATATGTACAAAGGAGAATTCCATAAAATACAATATTTAAAAAATAACAAACATGTATATATGAAACTAGCGATAATATCAAATGTCAGAAAATAAATATTGATTTATTTTGATATGAATATCTATTTAATCTACACCAAATTAATTGACTTTCATGACTTAAACTTTGCCCTTACTATCTCTTCCTTTCTCTCAATTTTTAGACTTAACCGAAGCGTGGCTCTGGCTTTCATTCTATTTCCCTCTAGGTAACTTTCCTTGCAGCCTAAGCACATCATTTGTGTCAACGAATAAGTTTGTTTAATTACTGTTAAATCACAGCTATTCAGTTATATCACATATGTTCGACTGTGAATCATCAGTGTAATGTTGTATTTTGACTTTAATCTGTAACCGTTGCATTGATTGAATTGCATTCTTTCAATTTAAAATTAAAAAATACTAAACAGCAACTAGGACGTCTGTCGAGCAGAAACCCGTGTCGTCACTTGTATGAATCACTATCTAAATCATCAGATTCTCGATCGTCTTCATCAAAGGACAGAGGATCTTCTTCAGTATCAGACGGTAGTTTGTCTCCATCGAAGGCAAAGCAATCCTCGAGATTTCGTGAAAAACGGCCAGTTAAATGTGAGGCTACGGTTTTGGATTATGAAGCCGAACGTAGAAGTAGAAGTCGAAAGATTTCTCAGTCTAGTGAGCAGCGGATGTCGTTCCTATCCGCTAATGTTAAACGTGCGGTAGCTGATACGGGTTTCGATACTGAACAATCACGGAAAGGCGATTCAGGAATGTCTAGTGATTACGTTAGGAACGACCAAGAATATGAATCATTTGTTATTAGCGATTTTGGTCCACAAAATATTTGTGTTCTCAAAGATGATTTGATTGATCAAGTCAACTGCGTAGCTGATGATTCAATAAAGGAAGAAAATTATGAATTTGATGATAATCCTAACCGAAACAATAATGATATGCCAATAGATGATGTCCAGGATGTAGCTCCGGTCACTTTTTTCGTTAAAGACAACGGTAAGTTGTCAAATAAAAGATTAATTTCAAAGTTTTATATTTGCACATCTCGCATTGTATGTTATTTTTCTGTGGACTTTACTCATTTTGTGTTTGTAAATTTAATCAATACTTTCAAATTAAGCTTTATTCTTATATGTGAGTTTAACTCGATCCAAATTTATACACACTATAAAAAAGTAATTTATGTTTTATGCAGAGATGAAAACAATGCACGTCAATGATGTTGTTCGGACAGATAATTGTCAATATATTCCAAGTGAAGATGTTGCAACGAATTCGGTAAAGTGCACTGATATTGGCAGTGTAGAGGATTGGTCGTTGATCTTAAAAAATAGAAAGTCTTCGAATCAAATAGAGTCAGATATGGGCGAGAGTTATAATAAAATGTCAAAGGACACGGGTAGGTCAATTTACAAGTGTGATATGGAGACGCCGCTAAGCAATGAAAATCAGGGCGATAAGGAGCATAAATCGCAGGATCACGGACAGGAAGCGACTGCCTCAATTTTCAAGGAGGTAAAACATTTTGTTTTTGTCTTCCCATATATCGATTATTTGTATCTGTTTTCGAATATATTTTAAAATTTATCATGTAATAACTTAATAAACAATATGTGTGAATCGATGTTGTCCTATTTATTTGGCATATGATTCAATTAATTATACCTGTGGTTTTTTTAATGCATGACGAAAATTAATATTATATTGGGATAATCTAAACTTGTTGACCAACTAAACGTTTATCTTTTATCCTAATACCAGCACTGCATCATAGTCTGACATATTTACTGCATGCGCATTCTAGTTTAGCACTGGCAAAGTAAATCCGATCAACGTACCTGAATTACAAATGGACACGTCAAATCATATTCCAAGAGTGGGTGTGTGCACAGCGAGTTTCGGATTAGGAAACTGAACTAACCTATTTTTCGGATTATAAAACGCACTTAGAAACATTTTCCATTAAATATCGGCAGTGCGCCTAATTGTGAGCAAAACTGGCGAAAGAGGAACATGAATTGAAACATGTACTTCATAATTAAATAGGTAACATAATTATGTCTGAGTTGCAATTTCTGTAGGCATTCTAAAATAAATCAGATTGAAGATTGCAGGATAATGAATAATTAGTCAGTAGGTCAACTCTCTTTGAACTACTATACCATAATTTATCCGAGTAATCGTTCCCATCCATTTGCATTATTCACACAGTGGTCTTAAGTTAGTCTTTAATACGAATTCATAAAATTAATGTTGCATGTAATATAGTTAATTAATTTAAAGTTAACGTAATATATTTAAAAATAGCCGGAGTAAATGGGATTGAAAGCAAAATGTCAAATAGCAAAATACAATTATATTTTTGCACTAAAAGCATAAGGTCACTAAAGGGCCAAATCTCAGACCAGATAAAGTTGACGAAAATACTATAAAACATTTCAGCAACAAAATGAACTGAGAGTTTTCTTTTTGAAATTGGTTACCATAGATATTTTTGGTATGCAAACTACCAAGTAACCATATTGTCTTAGTGTACGGTTTAATATGCTCATTTTTAACTGGAGCCAAGATGATTAACTTCTATAACCACCAATTTGGAATGAAACTAGGCATACTAAAATCCATGATATTTAGAAGCCCTAAAATAGTGGATTTTAAATACCGAAAGGTTTAATTGAAATGCTTGATTGAGCTGTTCATTTAAACTGGGTTCCCGATATAGTGACAATATTGATGATGTTTGAAATATTTAATTGAGACACGGAAGAGATGAAGCATGAATCATCGTTAGAAAGATAACAATTTTGGTCTTACAAGATTTTAAATTGAGTAGTAAAGCAAAGGCAGTAATAACTGGCTACAAAATGTTAACCTAAATATAAGAAACACGTTAAACAATTAAATAATAATCCAAAAAAATATCATATTACTTTATCTGGAGTATGTGAAATAAATTGTAAGGATTTTAATCTTAAGCATGTGCAAATCATGTGACCAATAAAGGCACGTAGGGAAGTGCACAGAAAAGCATAAGTATATGGCCACATTACGAAATAGGATCTCTGATAAGCTAGGAAGACTGTCTACGCATTGTTGTGTGCCATCGGTGAACATTTAGAATCAATTTAAACTTATTTCACATGGGATAAGAATGAAGCATCTGCAGAAAAATCACTAGACACAATATTTTTTCGAATATCTGTAGAACTGTGTTTACCTGAATTGCAAGTGGACACGTCAATTCATATTCCAAGAGTGGGTGTGTATCGGATTGGGAAACAGAACTAAACTATTTTTCGGATTATAAAACGCACTTAGAAACATTTTCCATTAAATGTCGGCAATGCACCTAATTGTGAGCAAAACTGGCGAGAGAGGAACCTGAACCGAAACATTGTAAATTGCTGAAATAATACATGTGAATACTTTATTTTTCTATAGAGTATATTATTATAAAACTTCATTATCATTTATATTAAGATCACTGACATTGCAGTTTTTCTTCATTTTTCACCGATAAAATTTAAATATATCATGTATTCACTGTAGGTACCTAGATTACTCATTTATCTGCTGTCTTATTCGGTTTTATTACTCACGATTTGTGTATACCTAAATACTTCAATATATTAGGATGCCATGTGTTGGAAATACGTCTTATGTATGAAGGGGACTCGTTCATATGATCAGGAAAGCATAGTAATATACATCGGCCTTGCATAGACGACGACTGGAACTTTGATGAACACTGCGGAATTAAATTTCATAAATTGGATACTGATGCTTCACAAGCACAAAACCATAAAATTCATAGCAACTTTGGTGTGGCAAATGAACGTTGGTTTGACCATTTCTCGTTATTCTGGCCTCTCCTCATTGGTTTGCCTAGTGGAAGATACAGTGCTAAAGCCCATTCGGAATCGCTTAACCACTAATGAGGTCGCTGGATTTGTCATTGGAAGGCAAGCCGATGCTTGTTTAAGCTTGCTTTTCATTGCTCTCCAGAAGGTATTTTGTACGTTAACAGATATAGCTTCGAATTGACCAGGAGAAGTATAGGTGTCTCTAGAGGTATTTTGCATAAATTTCTGCATTTATCGCATGAATATTTGGACGTATTATGAGCTGATACACAGAAGAGAATTTAAATTTTATTCTAGCGGCCTAAAGTTCTGCAGAGCTATTAATTGGACTTGGTCGATAGACCATGATAAGATGTTCCACCCTTGACGGAAATCAACCAAAGTCTGCTTATTAGAATGTGGTCTGTATGAGTACGATTACATGTCAGTTCCATCTGAATGGACCACAAAGTAGCAGGTTGCCGATTTTGGTGCAGAAAAATTGAGTTTAATTTAATTAGGTTAAGGATAAAGGCAAGATTACAGATACCTCGGTGCCGTTATCACAACCATTTCCAGCTAGAGTCTACCTTCTCCCAAAATTCATTTTACGCGCAGTATCGACGTAGTTTGACATTTAAATCAGAGGCAATTACTAAAAGGTGAGAACACCACCCAAAGCGAGGTCAAATTAAATAGCTTCTAAAAGAAATCCTTCTAATTAATAGAATGGCGCAGAGTTGGCTCGCATACTTACGAATCTAAGAACTAGCATGCCTACGCAGAACCATTGAAGTGGGTCCACCGCTGCAACACTAGACAGAATTAAGACGACAAAATAAGTGGGTTCACGAAGGTATCGCGTTCTTTTATAGGTTGGGCTCAAATGGGATACATTGTGGAGTGCTCAAAGTGATTATCATCTCGTGAAGTCGAGCTATGTGGATACCGCGCATGTGCAGTTCAGTAGCTCTATGAGATTGAATGGCTCGCAGGGCAAGAGAGGTCGCATTCCTTGAGCCAATAGATAAAATGACAGAGCCAAAGCTGCAGAGAATACTGAAATTTGCTATGCGTATTTTGGCGTTTAGCCTCGACTGTCGCTTTGTTTCTACTAATTCCTCGGACTTTTGCGTGTCACCACGGATTTTACAGCCAAAGCGCCAGACCTATCAAGCATTATTGACATCTCGTTGGAGATTGTTTATATACCTTATTTGCTTAGAATACCGGATTATTGTTTTCTGTTTCTGAATGCATCCTTTATAAAATTAATTTAGGATTATGGAGGGTAAACCATTCAGTTTTGATTAACCGGTTAAGTATCTAGGTTTGCTGACGCTCTGGCTTCTTCATAATCATTATGATCAGTTTACCTTTTAATTAACGCTAAATTCCGATTCCTGAAATATACACATGAATTATATTGAGTTGTGTGCATCCATTGATACATTTTGTTTCTTGTATGAGTTTAGACAATTAGTGCAAATTACAGTGGCAACGAGCGCGGGACATTGCATGCTAACGAGGAGCCACTGACGCTGGCTGGAGATATCATAGAGAAAAATCAAATAAGAAGAAATCTGCACAAAACTACATCAATTTTCTTCCGAGCCTTGCCACCAAGCATTAAGCGAGATGAATTGACAGAGGTAGGCCAATTTTAATAAAAATTTCATTTGAGAATTGAACTTTATATCCTTTGATCAATCTTATTATTACTATTCCTTTCCGTAATAGTTCTTCATCTATTGATTTCCATTACTGTGTTTTATAGCTATGCGCCAGTCATCCAGGCTTTATGCGTCTGGCCATGGGGAATCCGGTGCCTGAACGGCGGTTTATACGCTATACTTGGGCAACATTCTCGCCTGATACGAACATCAAGCAGGTGTGCTGGGCTTTGAATTCGAGTGTTACAGCAGCAGGAGTGGCCTCTTTGCAAAGCAATAGTCAATCTTCTCAGGGTAGGCAAATTGGCTTAACATTTGTTTATTTTACCTAGTTTCATATATCAGTGTCTCACAGGCAATTTGCCATCGATAATAATGCACTTTATTGATGTATCTGGTCAAAAAGTTTTTAATGAGATTCCATAGTTATCATCTTTCATGATTCCGCGGCTCATAGTAGGATGTGTAACTAAATCCTGAATCATTCGTCCTTAAATATTTTCAAGCATATTTCGTTAGGGTACTAGTCTTCTGAAAAAAATGGCAATGATTAACTACCGTTTGTGCAGTTATTTTTACCGACGTTCAAGTTCTTTTTGATTTGGGATATTGTTTGCCAAGAGCCATAACGTATTAGGAGATACACTACTGATCGACAGGTTTTTATTATGCATGTAGCTGAGAGACGATGATTATATTTAAATTTATAGTGTCATATAAAGCCAAATGCGCATTTATTGTTTAAATGTCACATAGGAAATAATGTGGATGACAAGTTCTGCAGAAGCAAGAAATTGTTCACACTCAACGAATGAATGCTAAGGCGGCCAAAAAATATTTGAATTTAGTACAACGTGGTGTCCAGATATGAGTAATGGAAGCATGTTTTGGTACAGTTCATCCATACAATCAAAATAGTTCTGATTATGACTGAAGTTCTGCATGATTTCATTCCATGTGCTATTTTTTAAATTACCAATCAGCTGAACTATATTTAATCATCTAAAAGTATATAGGCATACATAAAAACCGATATTACAGCCAGTTGGTAAACCATGAAAATGTAAACGAAGAACCGTTTCCAGCCTAGTGGGGCTTATTTGTGTCCATTAGGGGAAATGACAATAAATTTAAAGTTGTTTTTCTAGACCACGAAGAACAT